>JAAFCE010009058.1:7442895-7504738 GCA_013389805.1 Trigoniulus corallinus
TTCTGCTTTGTCCAATTTCGGAGCCTCTTTTCTGCTTTGTCCAATTTCTGAGTCCCGTGCCCCCTTTCTACTTTTTCCAATTTCCGAGCCCCCTTTTTTTTTGCTTTGCCCGATTTCTGAGCCCCATTTCTACGTTGCGTTCCCACTCCTATTACGATTTCCCTCTTTTCTGCTTTAACCGGCGGGTCTGCAACTGGTTTGTGTTTCCATTTATCGTACCTTTCTATTCTGCGTTGTTCTCTCCATATCCATTTCTACGTTCGTTTGTCTTTGCATTTTCTATGTATTTTCTGTCAACTTTTACACTGGCTTTTTGAAGTTATTGTTTTCTGTCATTTCTCACAATAGTGCTTTGTTTTCTACTTCGTCACTTCTTCCTTCTGCTGTCCGTCTTCATTTTCTACTATTGTCGGTAATCTGTCAGTTATATGATTTTCTGTCAGTCTTGTCTCCCTTATCGTTGATTTTTACGTTGAGTCTGTTTCTATCTCTTTTCACCTTTTTTGTTGTCTTTTTGTCTGTTACATTTCATCACCTCACACTTCTCATGTCGTAGTTCATCATCGATATTTCCCATATAGTGTACTTTCCTGTTTTCCGTACGCTATCGCTTTCCCCTTCTCGGAAAATTCCCTTTTTTTCCTCATTGATTCTTCTTCCTGTTGGCGGCATCCCCTTTTTCTTTCTTTTATGTCATCTCTCAATGTAAATTTACCATCTTTATCGTTCACCTGTTCATTCTCGTCCTTCCCTTTTTTCCCTTTTGTCCTTCCCTACATTCGCTTTTGTTAAACGGTTCTGTTGTCTTTCATTTCTAATCGTTCTATTCTGCGTCATACTGTATAACCCCCATCGGTGGCGGAGTGGGTAGCACTGGACCAACGGGCGAGAGAGATGCCCCAAGTGCGCTTTCCTTCGGGAGAAGTAAGACCGAGGTCCCGTGTGGTGTGCGATGGCCTTTGCACGTAAAAGAACCCTCTCTACCATACAATGGGTAGAGATTTCGCATAGGGGTTGCAGCTTTGGGGATACGCATAGGGGTTGCAGCTTTGGTCGGGAGCCGGTTGCGGAAAAACACTGCTGAATATACTGTATACAGTATCACCGTTGTATCCATTCAGAGGGACAAGATGGGTATCCGACCTGGCCATAGGCGTGTTTAAGAGTTGCTTTGCTATTCTGCATCATATCTGCCTTTTCCTGTTGATCCCTGTCATCTAATACGTTTGCGTATGATTCCAGGTTCGATCCTGCCCGACATGCATGAGAATTCGGGTGGCGATGAAGCCCTCAGTGTACAGTAAAGTTGTTTCCTCTTGTTAAGTGCATGGTTTTTCACTGTGCGTAAATTATCCCGTTTTACATGAAAGCAAAATATGCGTGTATGTCGGAAAAATTTCTTGATATCGGAACTCTCCCCCTCCTCCCCCCGTCGCCGGTAAGCGAAGTTGTCCACACGAAAAAAAAGTACTAGGCAGACGTTAAATAAGAAAGGCGTTGCTGTGTAGGCCGCCAGATGGTCGGCAGTCGATTGCTTAAAAATACAACCCGTAACTTTCTGGTATTTTCCTCACCTCTTCTTTTTATATTCTGTCCATTTCTGCTGTCCACTCTGGCTCTCTCCTGTCCCTTTTTCCTAGTGTAAACCCTCACCTCTTCAGGTGTGTTTTATTGTTCAATTCCGTTCTCTTGTGTCGGGTCTTTGTTGGTGCGCTCTCGTTCTCTTCTGTCCTTCTGTTGTCTCATTCCCCTTCTCTCCTGTCCATGTTCGTACTGAATAGTAGAGAACTTGTATTAAATTTCTTGATGTCGATCCATTTGCCCTTCGATGGTGACGTCCCTTCCGGGAAAGCCCGATAAGCGTTATGGGCCTATCCCACCTTGCTACTGTCCTCCCTGCCATGCATTTGTCTTCTGTACCACTCCGTTTTACTCTCTTCTGAAAATTTCATGAGAGTTCTCTGCAAAGAGACATAGGCGCCGCCTGTTAGCAACATAAGTTACTAGATGCCAGATGTTTACAATAGCGTGACCGCGAATATGTGTTTGATGTCACTAAATGGCACACATACACACAAGCGGCGAGACCAAGGCACAGGGGGCCGCGGCAAGAGACAGAGGCCTCTGGCGGTCTCTTTGCATGCGTGCGCGTGACAAATGTGGTGCCTTTCACTTGAATGCCCAAACTCCTCCATGTGGAAACTAATTTACTCACATTTATTTCGCCTGTCTTCTTCTATCTGTTTGACGCGCACTGCGCGTTTGACGCCAAATCTTTGGAAAGCCCAATTAGGCTGCTGTGATTCGATGGGATTCTGTTGAGTTTGAAGAGGGAGATGGGACAGAGACAGCGGATGCTGTAATAGTAATGGATATATCTCTCTCTCCCTTTCTCTCATCCGTTTAGTGAACGGAATACAACAGAGACTCGGAGATCGATTTGGCCGACCTCTTGAGGAAATGCTAGTGCGGCAAAATGTCAGTTACTTGGCGGAAGAAAGGGGTTTCTATTATTGTCTTGGCGAGCCATTCATAATGCTAGAGCTCTGTTCTGTTATTACCCTGAAGTTCACAAGGCTTTTCTGAGATCTCTGTTAACTCAATCCATTCCCCAGTTTGGGATTATCCTGGATCAAACTTTAAGACCCTTTTGTTTATGTCTTTGGTAGAAAGGCTGTTGTAGTCTGGTTGACAACATTCACGAATTTCTTTCAGAAGTTTTGAGATTCTTGGTGCCATTTCGCAATGTCTTATCCGTCATTTACGGATCAGTCTTTGACTATTTCCGGATGTGTTGGTTACTTACAACCCTTTAAGTTTACATAAGCATACCACTGGGGACTAGGGGCGTTGTGGTTTTCGGTGGTGCTACTGCTGCTTGTTAAAGATTTTCTTTATATATAAGGCAGAATTGCCATAATGAGTTATGAAGCTGATACGGATAAACGGACACTTGCACGTCAGCAGTCTCTAAACACCTCTTGGCTGTCATCTAAACTGGTTCGCCTCCCTGTCTCAAAGTTAAATGTCAGCAACGGAGATTACTGCTACCTTCTGCACTAATTCCAAATTTTATACCGATTATTTATTATAGAAAGGACTCTTTCATTTGTAGGTGACGTCGTACAGGTCAGTGATGCCACTCTGCGCATTGACTTTACTTCCCACATGCTGAAAACTTAATCTGCTGTCCTTCTGGTGTCTTGACCCACAGCAACAGGTCTTTTGCCATCATTCTGAGACATGACTCATATGTGTTGTTGCCCAATCTGCTGACTTCCTCGTTTTCTTCTAAATGCAATGTTACTGAATCTAAGAGTAAATGGGGAATGTGCTGCCTACATACAGTATGTAAGATAATTGAAAGGGTGTGAGAGAGTGCGAGAGTGAGAAAGATTTGGGTGAGGTGATATTGACGTGTTATGAGGAGAAGAGGATGCGGTTAGGTCCTAGGGTACAGATGAGGTATCTCATAGGCCAACATAAACATGGGAGCAGATTATATGACAGGGCATCTACTATTTGCGGTGAATGAGACCACCTTGAAATAGGAGAGCATGGAAGGTCTTCCCTTACAGGCCCAATCCTGCTTGTCAGTAGTTCCCAACGTGAGGCCCACGCCGCCAAAGGGGGCAATTTGAAGTTTAAGGGGGGGGGCGATCCAAGAATGTTATTAACTCGTAACTTGAGATTTTCTTTGCAATGTCCTAGTGATTTCGTCCTCAGTACATTTTACTGTCCAACAGTGTCCTGAGGAAGTTATCATTTTGGCTTCATCCAGTGTAAAGAGTTCACTTTTTAAATAATAATAATAAATATCTATAAATTATCATGGGGGGGTCATCAAGATTTTTGAAGATTTTAAGTGGGGCATGGCCAAAAAATGGTTGGGAAACAGGGTGCTTGATGCTACTAAACAATTCCTGCCTTCGCGTCGGTGTAAAAAATTCGAGTTACTCTGTAGCACTTTGTTAGTAAGGCGAGCTGCCCAATCTTCAGTGTGGTTTTTGGTTGTTGTCCGGGAAATTAGGGGTGACCAATGTTCCCTCTAAGCTGCGGTAGTGTGTGCTGGCGCACAATTTCGGGCTCGTAGCGCACAAATTTTTAGTTCAGCGCAGAAGCGGTCACGATGGCGAATAAAACTCTGCTCACAAGTTTTTGCGCACGAACCAGCATTCATTAGAGGGAACATTGGGGGGGGGGGTGACCCTAAATCGGCCATTGGTAGAAATCAAACCTAGCTGTCGAATGTGCTATTAGGTTTTTTTTTCATTTGATCATGCACTGCATCAAGTGTATTCACCATTTCCTTCCTCCTGCCTGTAACACGCATCTAGTAATTTTCTTTCAAATATCCAATGGATTCAGAGGTTGTCTAATGTTGGCCTCTGTAGGATGGTTGGATTTCGCATTTCCCTTTGTCCGAAATAGGACTTGTGGGCGGCATTATTCCATGTTTATACGTCATTTTTCTTGTGTCGCCGTCACATTCTTCGCCACAAGATTTTTTTCCATCCTGTCGTTTGAAATTCTTCATCTGCATCGTCTAGATTTCGTTATTTTCTTGTCTAAATCCTGTTTTAAAAAAATGATATTGGTAGTGTGTAGGGTGCATTATATGAATGTAGTCACGCCCTCCCTCCCCTCCAATTCAGTAGATGGACAACAATAAGTTGTAAGTCAAAAATACCTGAAAATGCGCATCTTGGGTTTCCTTATGAGGATGTGTTTGAGAAAACGATTGCTTTTCGCATGAAAACACTTGCATCGATGAAGATTTGTGATCTTTCGGTTGTTTTTGAAGCCAAATTAAACACCATCATAAAGTTGAGTTGCCATCAGCCAGCTACTCTTAATGCTAAACATTACCGAGTTTTTATTTTTTGAAAAAATTCTTCTCACCAGAAGTTGAATAGAAACATTACGATGACGGCTTATTTCATGTATCCAATGTTTAAAATGGCGTGTTTTTATCCTCTTTTTCGGGTTTTCTGTTTCTTTTGATGTGAACGTCTCTGCAGAACGGACTATAGTTGAAACAAGTTATACACTACTATTTTGTCAAAAATCAGAACATTGTTAACAGATGCCTCCGCGATGATATCGAAAATAGTAGTAGTAATTTACTTATTATAACCTGAAAATGGAATCTTGAAGGCATTTTCAAATGTTTTGACCGTTACACATATTTCCAATGTCGAGGCGATGTTGCAGTTTGAAAGTCCTGACGTCATGTCGTTTTAAAATTCTAGTCTTATTTCATTTGGTCGAAACTGTTGTTGAAATTCGTTCACCTGCATATTTACCAGCGCGCTAAATTTATGATTAAGTGAACTTAGATTCAGTTCTTGGTTTTAATAATGGGGTTCATTTTTAAGCTAATATATAAAGTAAATAACCTAGGGTCTTAGCAAATCCCACCCTGCCACAGGCTGGATAAGGAGGGTATGATTATGATGATGATGAATCTATGGTCTTAACAATGACGGATCTAGCACATTGATGGTCTCAAGTGCAGTCTAAGTTTGAGGCTCATCTTGTAAAAACTAAAAAATGCTGTCAAATCAAAATTCTGATCAGCCAATCGACTTATTACGCTGGGCACACCAGTTCTCGTCTGATCATTAAGTTAAGCAACGCAACCCCAGCTAGGACTAACATGGTTGGCCGCTTGGGAAAACTGCGTACCGCTAATATCAAAAAATCTTCGCATTAGTGTAGCCTAGTGTTTGTGTAGTCTCTGCATTAGAACTACGCAGTGGACGGGGCTCTAATGACCTTGTAGTTGAAGGGCCTTTTTAGCCTTTTGCAGCGATAGATACGAAGTTGTTTTCTTATACAGGAGCCCCTGGCGATCGGAGGCAGTGCCGTAACGCAACCCAAGTTAGTACCGACATGGATGGTTGGTTGGAAACATTCAGTGCTGCTAATTTCCCCTTTCATCATCCCCCACTCCTACCTCGCCCCCACCAGCGAGGAGCCTCATCAGGGTCCGGACTGTTATAGCTGCTTGGCCGACTCCCCAACCCGTTGGCGTCACATACTGACTACTACTGACACAATGTGAGAGGCCCTTGTCAAACTTTTAAACTGGGATCCTGAAAGAATTAAGATCATTGCTTGCAACAGATCTGTTGTTCAAAATGATATCTTTCTTTATTCAAAACTAGCTGTGCCCAGCAGTGGCTCAGAAAAGAGAAAGTGCGCTTTCTTCCATAATCATGATCATCACACCCTTCTCGGATCTCTGGGTTCCAATCCTCCACCCCCGCCTATCTCCAACCAGGCTCCCCATCCACCCTGCACACAATCATGTCCTTTTGTACCACCTGCTTCCACGTCTGCTTAGGTCTTCTCCTCCTCCTGGCGCTCCCAATCACCTGCAGTCCCAGGATGGGCCTAATTAGTTCCTCCTCCCCCTACTCATCACATGCCCATCTCACCTCAACCTACTCTCCTTCATCTTTTCCTCGATGTGTCCAAACCCCAGACTACCTCTAACATGATCATTTCGGATTTTACTGGCTTGCGACAACCCACTCTTGAAGCACAGCATTTGCATCTTGGCTACTTGCATTCTATTGCCGTGGCTCTTCCGCACGGCCCAATGTTCTGAGCCAAGCATAGCTAGCCTAACCATAGTCCTGTAAACTTTGCCTGATAGCTTTATTGGAACCTGGCAGTCGCACAGGACTCCACTTGCCTGTCTCCACTTTAGCCATCCTGCCTTGATCCCATAGGTGACATCTGAGTATTTCACAGCATCCTTGGAACACTGTCCTAAATATCTAAACTCTTGCACTGTCTTCTTCATATTCACCTTTGGAATGAACTATTGCGCATCAAGGAGATTTGCGGTTTTGAACAAACGTAATTTACATTTTTATTTATATAGATTATATATTTTTGTACTTAGTTATACCACGGGATGGGGCACTCGGGGTCCCCTCACGCCAGGAGCCCCAGGCATTTTGCCATTCCTGCCATCCTATTTCTACGCCGCTGATTGGAGGCCCGAAGCGCATGTTTGTTACTTCACTACGATGATCCGCCACTATTTATGAATAAGGTTGCGTGGTGTGCCTGCACTAAAGGTCTCAGGAGTCCGTTGTTACTTCGAACAGTGCAGCTCCCGGGAGAATTGAGATTTTTTTCAACAGGGTCCTGTAAATTTGAAGTTGTTGAATGGAGATGTCATCACACCTACACATTCCATAGTTGCCCTATGATATTACGTTTCTATTTTTTTCTTCCCATGTTCAGCCTGTCATCGCATCCATCCATTACCCCTTCCTTCAGCGCGCTGTTTCCAAAAAAGAAATCTGTCATCCATATTAGGTCCTTTTAGTCTCTCTAAAGTACCTTTCTCCATTTTGATATGAATTTTTTTTCGTACACACAAATGATGATATTGTTTTTCTGACAAGTTAAATCCTGCTTTTCTCCTGGTTGTTTGTGTCGACCTAGTGTGCAACGCAGACTCGTCCTCTCTTGGGGCCGGCAGAACCTCGCTCAGCGTAACATGTTATCATGGCTGTTGTCTTCTTGTAATTTCTGGAACGTCAACATTTTCAATGTTGAAAATTGAGGTTGATGTGGCGAAATCACATATCAATTGACATGGAGGAAAAGAAGACCTGGTTGAATTTTGGTCTATTTGAAAGGTTCTTTACCAGTAAAGTGTTTCTTTGTAGTTTTATGCTGTCTTTCGGGCCGAGATGTGGGTGGTTGGGACTGGTGGAACCTCTTACCTACTTTTCCTCTTGTTGTTGGATCCATAATTTGCATAAGTGCTGGATATGTAGATCGCATTCTCTGTGCAGTCAAAAACCATTATAGAGTCGAGTTGACAGGTCAGAAAGAGGAAATGCCTTAAGTGACAAAATTGTAGGTACCTCGGTTAGGCGAAGGGAGGCCTATAAGTTGTAGAATTCCCTGCAGGCTGATGTTGATTTCAGGACTTTCTGTGCCATTAAGGTAGCCGCGGAAGTCATGTTGTGTTGTCAACTGTTGAAATTGCGCTGGAATCTTAACCTCTGGGCTAGTGACAATGAGGCACTACTGAAAGCATTAATGCTATTGCTACACTTTGACGTCATCGAATCATTCGGAAGTGATTTAAAGCGTGTTTTTATTGGATCGGTGATTATGGACGGTACCTATTACAGGCTTATAATAAGCGTCTGATATGGGCCACTAACTTAGTTGGGTTTTTTTGGCAGGCAGAAAGTGCACCACAAGTGTCCCCTGCTATGTCCTTTGCCTACCTTTCTCAAAAATGTGTAATTTGTGTGTTACCAAGTTCTTTTTGGGAATTTTCTCGCCTGCCGCCATCATCTGTCGCTCTCCGAAGGTAAAATTGGCAGAATGGCGCTCAAATTCTGTAGTTCACAGCAACCCTCTTCACACAAAAAATCTGCATCACCCTTAACCGGAACTGAACTTATATCAGATGACCTTGACAGAAGTGACTTTTCTAATGACTACTGCTGCATGTTTTTAACCAGGTTTCGCTGCTGCAACAGGTTGGTAAATATTTCAAACTTTCGGTCAGTCTAAATTTGTACGTAAATTGCCATATTGGCGTAGCGGGTTCAATTCCCGCTTTAAGCCGCAGGGGACGTACTCCTACACCTGGAAGGTGTAACTTGACAGCTGGTTGCTCACGCCCATATGTTCCAGTAGAACAAAAATAGATACACTACCCTCGACATAGGAGGGAAAGGGTTAGTGATAGTAGTAGTCAGGGCGTCGAACCAGAACGAAACCGAAAACCTAAAACCTGTAAAATCGTTGTTTTACCCGAAAAGAAAACCGGAACCGAACCGTAAAATTTCATTCTTACCGGTTCGACACGTAAAAATCTGCGTAAACGCGTGTTGTTCAGTGTCAACTGTTCTGTTCATTAATTGTCTTCTGTGCCATGCGTCTCTGCATTTTATATCTTGGATCACCATTTACACTAATGGAGTCTCCACATTGGCGAACACGAGCACAAACATGGGGTCCGAAATCACTCTAAATGTGCATGTACGTTTAGAATGATTTTGGACCCCATATTCGTGCATCGCCAACGTGGACGCGCTTTGCAACTTTTTTTTTCTTTTCTGTAATTCGCTCAAATAACATAAGAAACATTTTTTTTTCCAAAATTCCATAATGATATTTGGATAATATATTTTTAAATAAGAAATTATAGATAATTTCTGCGGCTCTTCCCCACTGCCCAACACTCTAATCCATATAATAACACTGGCCTAACCACTGCCCTGTAAAATTTCCCTTTCAACTTGATTGGGACCTTCTATCACACTAGACTCCGGTTGTGTTATAAGGTGTTGAGCAGGGTGTGTAGATCAGAGTGTTGGGCAGTGAGGAAGAGAAAATAGGATGCAAGTAGCCGAGATACAAACCCTGCGGCACATGAGTGGGGTGTGAAGAGCTGATAGAATTAGGAATGAGTATTAGAAGTAGCTTCGGGGTGGAGACATCGCGGAAAAAGTGAAGGAGAATAGATTGAGGTGGTACGGACACGTGTTGGGGAAGAGGACCTCGTTGCGTCCATTACGAGAATCCACCAGGGGTAGGGGGAGACCAAAGCAATGTGGGAGCAGGTTGCCCATAAGGATATGATAGTGTATGAAGTGAACGGGGATCTGGTGTGTCCAACACAATTCGCTGCTCCCTGGTAGTAGTAGAATGCTTATTCAGAGAACGAAAATGGGTAGTCATAGTGTGAGGCTGGACCATAGAGACTTTTCACCTGGTGAATGGGCAGATTCTCCGGTAGTGTAGATGCCAGTTTGCTGTGTGCGCAAGTATTGTTTGATTTCCTTGTTAAGTTTGTGTTGTTACTAACTGCGCATGAGTGGACTTATGGAACGCCGTCAGTGGTGTACGTAGGAAATTGTCGTTTGAATGCCACACTGCCTCGTTTCGTGAGAATCGCTTCTCAGTGCAATCGAGGTGCTGTTTCATTAAACGCCCTTGAGTCAATAATGTTGAATTTTTAATGTAAACAATTTAATGGATGGGTGGCCGCCCCATACCACGATCTTTAGGGACCCAGTGGGCCATTTTATGGCGATTACTATGGTTCCACCAACACCCTTGAGTTTGGGGGAGACTGTGGCACGCCTTCTGACATGACCTTACCGTATAGTATACGACACCACCTCTTCCTTTTAAGGGCTTCATTCATAAGCTACTCTGTGTATATCAGCCCATCCTTGGCTCTCCATGGTCATGTTTTAAAAAACGAGAACTATTCACAATTTATGAGCCTCAATAATGACTGTGATCAATATATTCTTATGACACTTCATGGGATAGGGCTATTTACCTACTCCACCCGAAGGTCAAAGGTTTCGTTATGACGTTTTCTGACGCTTGTTCTGATTGCTCCTGGGTAGTCTCTTTGAACTAAGTCCCGGGGAGGGAAGGGTCTCACAGAGTCTGCTTTTATATGGTCCCACCAATTACACTGAACAACAAATTTTTACTTTGGAAAAAATACATTTCTCACTTAGTGCTAGGTTTACTGGATAAGTTATGCTGATTGTTCATCTGTTCTCCATTTTGCCCTAGGACGTCATGTTCTCTGGTAATTCATAGGCCTGCAATTTCATTAAAATATTAATTGCAAATGGACACCATACAACAAGGAAGTCATACTCTATATAATTTATGTTAATGATATAGGGCTTGACATAATGTAGGGCATTTATGGTGCAACTGCACCTAAGCAAGATATATACCTGGAGCAGAAAGTGGAAGTTGTCATTAAACCTAAACAATTTGATTATACTTATTGCATAGATGGTGTGAGGGCGAAGAGGGTCGAGACCCATAGGGCACCTGGAGGGAGCACACTGACAAATTAATTGGGAAGGCTGGGCATGCCCTCCATTTGGTTAGTATGGTCCTGGGGACACCACAAAGGAAAGTGAAAGAAATAGTCTATTTTCACTGGTATGGCCAATTGCGGAATACTGTTGTCCAATTTGGTTTCCCACTAGGCAGGGTTTATCTTGCGGAATTGAAATGATCCAAAGGAGGGCAGCAAGAATTGTACTACATTACTACTCTCATAGACTGTGTCTCAGGCATGATCACAGAAAGTCTTGTGTAGGACCTCGCAGTAGCGTCGCAAGGGTTGACGTCACCCGGTGCGGTGACACCATGGTGTCACCTCCCCCTCTCCCGAAAAAAGCCGCTTCTTCTGCTTTGGTGTCACCCCATTTCTCATGGTGCGAGTGGTGTCACCCGCACTTCCCGCACCCCCTAGTGACGCCACTGGGACCTCGGTCATCAGTCAGTTACCTTGGGAAGTTGAGAGGATGATGCTGTAATCCACAGGCAATCGAAACTCAAAGCGGCATGAACTTCCGCAAACGGCGGAAAGTAGGACCCTCTCCCGGGATTGAAAAATGTATTCCTTTGGATGGATACTTCCTAAGGATGGATTCCTTTGGTGGAACACTACTCTCCCTTCCTCGTGGATCCCTGCCTCTCAGCTTTGCCCTGGAAAATTCGCCCCCAAGCTTCGCCCTCCCCTGAAATATTGTTCCCCAACAGTTACATACCCTGAAAATTGTGTTGTTTACTCCCATGCGTTCTAGGGAGATTATGCTACCAGTGGTATTCGCAGCTTCTAGCTTTCAAATGGAAAGTACCGGAAAATAACGGTGACGTACGTTCCAGGAGCGAACTGGTGAAAAAAGATAGGGGCCTACAAGAGGTAAATTACTTAGGATCAACGCTCCAAAGCAACGGAGCGATTGACTGTGATGTGAGCCATAGAATCAATGTGGGATGGTTGAAGTGGAGACAGGCAAGTGGAGTCCTGTGTGATAGGAGAGTCCCAATCAAGTTGAAAGGGAAGCTTTACAGGGCAGGGGTTAGACTAGCTATGTTATGATGCTATATGGAACAGAATGTTGGGCCGTGAGGAAGAGCCATGTCAATAGCATGCAAGTAGCCGAGATGCGAATGTTGCGGTACATGAATGGGGTGTCGAGAGCTGATAGAATTAGGAGTGGGTATATTGGAGGTAATCTGGGGATGGTGGACATCACCGAAAAAAGTGAGGGAGAATGGGTTGAGGTGGTATGGACACGTAATGTGAAGAGGGGGAGGAACTCGTTAGGTCCATTTCAGGAAGGATCAGGATATGGAAGTGTGCGGGGTGGACGGGGACCTGGTGGGAGCAAGACGGGAGTGGAGGCCTAGAACCGGCAGACCGGACCCTGCCACTGATGGTGTTCGCAGCTTCTGATGGTTAGCTGCTTATTATTTATTCCAAGTCAGTACATGTAGCGTCACCTAGCGGAGGCTTTTCACATTAGCGGAAGGATGATCTGTGTTTTAAGTGTTGCGATTTAAGGGAGAAACTAGCGTTTCGACACGCCTATTGATTTTTTTCTCTTTTTTGCCGCCACTTCGGCTGATGACATAGTGTATATTGTAGTGGTGTGGTAGTAGTAGCTTCTTTTACCCTCAATCTCTGACACGACCGTATCCTGTGCACTGCTGCCTTGCTGTCTCCTACCCTAAAGTCTATCTCTCGCACCCCTCTCCTTTTTTTTTCTCATTCACTGAAAGAAGGGAGGGATGTATGTCCCCTTCCCTCATTCCCCTATATATCGGCGGTAGTCGGCAACTAAAAAAAGCTATTTTCATATTCTCGATTGCCATTCTTCTCCATATTATTGTAATATGTTATCAAAGTTGGTATTTGATGTCGGAAAAAATAATTCTTCATATCCTCCTCCTCCATGTTTGTTACCCCCGAAACCCCTTCTTTACGTCACCACTGTCACCACCGTAGTGGGTCTGCTCTCTATTGAATTTCTCCTTTTTCCTTCCTGTTTCTCCCCCTCACCACTACACTGCCATTACCAACTAGTCAATTTTAAGTCCCCCCTCTCCCCCTACCCAATCTTTCAATCGGGTTGTCCCAACTCCCAGTTTTAAGTCACATCTCAATTGATTTCCCTTAGCACACGTCCCACACGCGACCACGCCATCGCCACCACCCTTTGGTTCCCAATTTGAAAAAGAAAACGTGAGGGAGATGATAGAGGATCCATCTTCAATACAACACCACCTTCTCGTTCCCAATTTGAAAAACGTTCTGAGGGGAGACACAGAGAGGGAGAGAATAGGATACACCTGCAATGTTCAACGTGGAGAGACATCCCTCGCCATTTTTCTCTTCCTCCAACCCCTTTCTCTCCCATCCGTACTCATGTTATAGTCTCCTCAATTGCAATTTCCAATTTCCTGAAATTCCATTATCCAGCAACAAAAGTAGGTGGAAATGCACTTTTAATGGATTCTTAAAGGCAACTGTGGAAATCTGGAATCAAAATTAGGGAACTACTGTTTCCTTTTTTTTTTCTCTAAGCCCCTTTAACCCCCAACACTTTTCTCTCCTGCCTTCCCAACACTTTGGCTTGTTTTACCGTTTCCTTGCTGCATTGTCCCATCTTGATCCTTGCATAAATCTGTAACTTGGCTTTGTGAGTCCGCGGTGGTTGCAGGATTTATCCTGGTTCGTATGGGCTGTAGAAGAAACCCTTAGACTAGAAGAGAACGCTAAAGTAGAATTGTGGTCCCGTGTGGTATCACCAGTGCATGCAAAAGAACTATCAACGAAGACATGTCTCGACGAAGCATATACTGTAAATGGTTGCTCGCCTGTGTGTGTGTGTGTGCCCGGTCCGGTTATAACGGGACCCACGGAGTACCCAGACATAACATACGTCATTATTGTAATATTACTGTCTCTGTAGTTACAGGTTCGATCCTGATCGATTATCTCCCATCAAAACAATGCGCCAGTTCCATAAATGGAGTTGGATGCCACCACTGTAAAAAAAGCAGAGCCCTTTCCACAGATGGGGAAATATACGTTGAAGCGGCAGAATTTTTAGGTGTAGGGGCTTGTCCTTTCTGATGGTCGGTGTAAGAAACATAAGGAGAATGTTTAGTGAGCAAGGGCTTTGCAGATTATGTTGGCAACCGGCGGCGTTGTAAGCAGAAAGGGCTCTCACTTGCGGCGGTGACGCTTTCAACAGTACAAGGCTATCCTCCTTAGCCTGGATGGAACCTAAAACCTTGGACAGTCTAGTAACTGTAGATCAAATGTAGGATATTTTGAAGTCATGCGGAAACTCTTTGAAGTCATTGTCGTCATCCAGCGTTATCCCACCTATGACAGCTTCTTGTTTACGAGTTCTGCCCTCCCACCCCTAAATCTCTCCATCTTCAACCAGGTTCCGTGTATCATGGTCCGTCCATATAGGCCTACCTATATCGTCCAGACACTATACATACGACATATATATCCAGCATCCCCCAATGGACCTAACGATCTTCTCCCCTCATGGCATCTCCAAAATCTTCGGTGTATGCATGCTGTCATCTCTCCCGCCATGTTCCATACCTTATCGCACTTCGAGTTCGTCCATCCCCCTCTGATAAGGCTGAGGATACCTGAATAAGCAAAGGACACGAACCACGATGTGGGGTAGTAATTCTGTTTATGTGTGTGATGTCATCTGCCCTCGTTCACCAAATCTGAAAATCAGTGTAAGATGTAATGAGGATGTCAGGGTGATGATGATGGTGGTTTGAATCACCATTTAGTGTAGTTTTTAGCCTAAGGGGACTCTCCCTCAGTCTCCCTTCTATGCTGAAAAATTGCAACCGGCCTGGAACCTACATCATTTCATTCGGAGTGAAACACGTAGTGGATGCGATGCATCGTCTCTTGATGAATCTATATCTCAATCACTTGTCATCTCTATTCAGTGATTATAGTGCCCCCTATTTACCCCCTTTATCCCCTCTCTTCGCCCTTTCTTTTCATTGTTTGCACTTGGAACATTTGGATATACAGTATATACATATACTAAAAAGAAGAAACCGTATTTTGCAAATTTCATTTTCACATATTTGGTTTCCTAAGATATGAAATTTAACCTTTTTTCCATGCCCACTGTCGTGTTTCGTTTCCCTACCTCCTCTTTCTTCTTTATTTACCCCCTTCCTGTTTCATACTACACCTACCTCTTCAACCTTTTCCCCTTCGTCATTGTTTGCCGTTTTATATATTTCGATTAACTCGGATGGTGCATGTAATTTCCATGTGATTTGTACATATCCTAGAGACTCATTTTATATCCCCTCCCCCTCTTGGCTCCCCTTCCCTTTCCCGTTTTTGGAGTTCTCCTTCTTTCGATTCCCCTTTTAGGCTTTTCCCATTCGTTACCCCGGGATTCGTAGTCGTCGTTGTCGTTTCCATTTTCTCCCTCCAGGCGTCGTATTTAAACCTCCTAAATGAAGTTAGGGAGACAGAAACAAATTGACGAATTTCTGTTCATCGGAAGCAGAATTGTTTAAAAGACGGAGAAGGGAGAGCCAGAGGGGGTGCAGATCGAAATTGGCAGGTTGTTTTTGGATTTAGTAGAAAGTGGGTCAAAGGTTACATAGTAGGAAAGTAGGGATTGTAGGAGTGTATAGTTTTTTCTCCCATGCAATCGTCGATTGAAGGCTACTCACGAGCTTTAGTTTATTAGCTTGGAAAAGTCACTTACTGTATTTTGTAGAAAGTTCAAAGGGTGGTGTTGATGTTGTCGGGAGCTTTCCCTATTTTGGGGGCTACGTAGTCTTGCTAACCCTGTACCCTGCCGCCCTTCAGTACACCTTTCCGGGTGGTAATTGGGTTGCTTGGTGTCTGTATTTAGTTTATGGGAATTCATCGTTGATCTTCTGCCTCCCCCGACTCCAAAATACCGACTGTAGGGCAAGAGTGGTATACAGGTGCAGGCCTCTACACCTAAAGTGACTTAGCCCATTACTTACTTAGGATCAGAGTTCGAGTTTCTCAAATATTCCCTGGAGTAATGACTATTTTTCTTCTGCTCGCCTGTGTGGCTCAGTTTTGTCTGCTTGGCTTGGTGTATCCGTGGTTGTGAGATCGATCCGACTTTGTTCGACAGAAAAGAAGAGGCTAGTACCGACATGGGTGGCCGCTTGGAAAATCTGGGTACTGTTAACGCCCAAAAATCGTCGCATTGGTGTAGTGTCTTTCAGTGGCGGCCCGTCCATAGGGGCTGCGGGGCTGCAACCCCTCCACTATAATTTTTGCAGAACTCTCTAGTTGTATGGAAATAATACAGTGCTGCCAAATGGAATGGGCAAGAGTTATTGCAGCCCTGAGACAGTAAATGAAAAAAAAAATGAAACGTCATAACATTTCCATTCATGTCTCTTCCATTCACATGATGTTTTCATCGCTACTTGGGCTACAATAGTTCCTGCCCGGCCCACTATGCTAAACTGGCAGCACCGTCTATGCACATACAAACCAAGAAATGAAATTGTCATTATTTTTGTCATTGTTTTTATTGGCTCTTGGGCTGCAATAGTTCCAGCCCAATCCGTCTTTTTGCCGTGGGGTCAGCATCGTCTATTTGCATACAAGTGAAGTTTAACTTAAGGATAGATTTGAATTATTTTTAAATGAATATACTGTATAGTTGTTTTAATATAATTTTATCTTTTCTATACCATTCTAATCACTTTCCTATGGTCATCATCAACCAAATTTGCAAATACAAAGTCCTTAATTGTATTAACGATTCTGACAAAGAGAAACTATCATATTTTTTTGCAAGATGTAAAAGGGTTATACACTAGTAACATATCCCACCAAACTCCCCCCCCTCAGAAAATTTTAACTTTATTCATGCTGCCCCACCATTGTTAATTCTCATGAGCTGCCACTGGTGTCTTTGCAGTCTCTGCATAAGAACTAAGCTGTGGACGGGGCTGTAATAACCTTTGAAGGGCCTCAAAACATCAACGAAACACAAAAATTAGCGTGATGTTGATAAGATAATAGGGAGTTTTCTTGTAGCGCTTTTAGCTGACGTATGCAAGTTAGAGCAGATGACAGTTCAACTGCGAAAGTGCAAACACTGCGCACAGTTACGTTTCGTTGCGTTTCAACGCTCGCATCGCCAGTCGTACGTCAGACATACGCTAAATACCAACGATAAATAAGCGTAGCATTTGCAGCACTGGACTGGCAGCGGGCTGTGTAAAATATCGTAGAGCAGCCCTCAGTTGAGTCTCAGTTAATTCAGTTGAGTGCCAACCAATCACAGAAATTCTCTTCCTCTTGTGATGCTAATATCCGAACAGTCAAAAGAGATACATTTTCTTGATGATGTTGCTTAATGTATTCCTTTACTTTCCTACCTTCCTTTCAGGGTTAGCGTGAGAGTCGAATTACGTCGACGTCGTTTTTCTGACAGGTGAAAACCGAAGAAAATTGAATTGCGATGCGGTTCTCTAGTTGAAGAAAGGTGAAAGGTTAATTTCTCAATCTTCTTGAGGGAGTTCTCTGAACTCCAACGGTTTTGCGTCTGGATGAGACCGACACTTTTCCACAGATTGATGTTTTAACTGGCATTTCTTGAAATTTTGCAAGAAATCTATAGTCTTGTCTGAATTCGTTAGCTACTTTGATGCGATCTTACATGTCTGTAATGCAGACATGACAACGGTTAGTGGGACCTTTGCCCTACCTGAAGGCTTCTTCGTTGATCAACCGGTTGTCAAGTGGACGGCGGCAACCTCGAACTTCTTTAACTTCTTTTGAGGCTTTGAAGGAGGAATTATTTCAAAATACTGCTTATGTAGGCCTACTATTTAAGGCTGAATTTGGAATGTCCTCATTGCAGGATCACCTTGAGGGCATACTGTCTCTGAACTCGTTAATTTTTACCTTTTTATTGTGCTGTAAGACCCTTCTGAAAATCTCCAAAGTGGAATTTAGTTGAATTTGGAAGCAAGGCATCCAGAAAGGCTTATCGAAGACTTTGCAAGCGTCAAGAGCACATGTCGAGAATTGCCACAAAATGCAGACCTTCTAGATCATGTCTTTCAGATAAGCGGGCACGTAGCTGACTCACGAGATCACCCCATTTGACTTTTACGGCAAGGCTCATTATAGGTGTGGGTCTTCCCTTATCAGTGTAAACTTCCTACCTTAACCAAGAGCGAACCTGGAGCCCGCCTTCTGAAAGATGACCTCACAGAACTTTTTCCTGCATTGTCAAGGTAAATGAGATTTTTGGATGTTCCGTTAAGAAGCAGGCTGAGGTCAAGTTCAAATAAAGTTCTGCCAAGCCTGGATTTAAGGAAAAAACACGATAAAACGTATTTTCAGAGCGGAGCCAAGTTGCGTTCGACATATCAGTTCCCGTGAGATCACTGAAGTTAAGCAGCGCAAGCCCACGTCAATAGCAACATGGGTGGTTGGTAAAGAACGTTGGGTGCTGCAAATTAGCCCTCTTTTTTGTCCTTTCACCTACCACCAGCCTCACAAGGGTTCGTCCTGTTATGGCTGCCTGGCTTACTCCCCAACCCTTGAAACTAATCCAGCAAGGAAATCCGTGTTGAAGCGGCCAACAAAATGCGTCCTTTAACAGCTACTGTTTGTCAAAAAGCCTTGCGAGGTCGTAGTATAGGATGTCATCAAATTGGAAGCCATGCCACTGGAAGGACCTCTAGAGATCATTAGTGGAGCCCTTGTCAATCGCATCTTGAAGGTCGCACTTGAGGAGTATACAGAATATTCTGCATCAGTTATGATTGAGATGTGATATGCACGAAAGGGCCCTTTCCTTCTACATGGAGGAAAGTTCCAACAAGTTTCAGCTTTGCAGCACCCTATGAGCAAAATATTCTACAGGAAGATATTCTATAATAAGGTAGAAATGCACCCTATATAGGCGATATTTTGTAGGAATATGCCCTTGTAGAAGACGATCAGGTGTAATCGGCCATTGTAGACACGATATCCTGTATTAATGAGTCCCTGTGTGGTAAATCCCGATTTTGTTTTGAGATGATCATTGCAGAACATAGACCCGTAGTGGGTAGCACGCTCGGTAACTGCGTCAGTAGTTCTAGGTTCAATACTGGACAGAGGTGGATTGGCTTCTTTCGGGAGAGAGAGAGGCCCCGAGTGCGCCTTCTTTCGGATGAGAAGTAAACCGAGGTCCTGTGTAGTGTACGATGGCATTTGCACGTAAAAGAACCCTCTCTACGCTAATTGAAGCAAAATTTCCAGGAGTAGGAGCTCTCCCCTTGGCGTCGGTGGAATTCCCCAACGAACAGTAGACCTACTATAAAAAAGCATAGTGCTTGCAGCTTTGGTTGGCAACCGGCTGCGGAAAAACAACATACAATATATCGCCCCTGTGTCCATTCAAAGGGACAAAATGGGTACCGACCCTGCTATAGGCGGTTAAAGGGTTAGGGGCTGCTTTGATCATTGCAGAACATCTCTTGAGTGTCTGAAGACTGTTCACAAGCTTTGAGTTGATTCGAAAGTAGTTTAGAGACAATTGTTCATTATACCATATATTCGGCGAGAGAATTCATGTTGCTAGTTAGTGCCTGCAGCCTGGAAATGTACTTTGGGTTATCTTTGACTGATAAAGTGGCGGTTTTGTGTCTTTGCAGTTCTGTATCAGAAACGTTTGAAGAAAGAGAAGAAAGCAAGGCGGAAGTTGCAGGAGCAGTTGGAACAAGAGTTAAAGCGTCGAATGCAATATGAAGAGGCGTTAAAGAACACGTCGTCAGATACGTTACGGATGTTAAACGGTAAGAATAGCAATTCATCTCAACTTTCGTTCCTGTATGACGTGTATTTTGGGAGCAACATTTCAGTGTTGCCCGGCCCTAGATGGGCCCATCGTAGATTTGCCGCTGTTTGGTGACACGTAGTCTTCTGTTTCTTTGCTTGGAGGTCGTGGGGCAACTAAGGCCACCATTAAATTACTGCCCTTAAAGGTATGCCACCCCGGTTGTTGTTCACCCCTTGTGCCCTCGGGTTGCGTCCTCTCTGGAGGCGACGCTCATAAGATTCGTCATCGGATTAAACTACTGACAAGTTTACACACGATATTTTCAACGAGACCCCTGCACTAGGTCATCCTGTTATTGGTCAGAGTTTTCAGGGTCAGAGTAATGCGTTTTCAGTGTCAGAGTAATGACCTGTTGCAATAGGGTACACATGTACCCGGGTAGTAACTAATGTGGAAAATTTTGGATAGTAATATAAGGGTTAAGGCGGGGCCTGAGCGAGCACGCGCCCGGGCTCTGTGGACTTCGGATGACAACGGCTCGCCAGGGAAAACCCGGTGATATGTTGGAATCCAACCCTGCATATAGATATCATCGCTCCAAACCCCTTTTCCGCCTATGGCAGATTGGAGCAGTCGAGTTTCGACATTTGGAATGGTTCTTCCCATATAGTGATGACACCATGCTCATTTCAATGGTCCCTTTGGGATCACTTGCCGTCTAACAGTCTGTGCACTGGATTTCGTCCCTGTAGCTGTCAGCCTCGACTAGAGTCGATCTTGTACCATGCACCCCTCACCAGATTGAGTATGTACTCTTGCAGAATCTTGCAGGATGCACTTTCGTTTGGGCAATACCAAAAGGAAGGGTTCACGTACACAAAATTTTAATTTACTATAATAAATAACACATGGATAAAGCAATAATTAATCATCCAAGGTGTTAAGATACCAAGGTGTAGGAGAAATGGTGTATGGGGTGGACGGGGACCTGGTTGGCGATAGACGGGAGTGGAGGGCTAGAACCTGCAGACCCGACCCCGCCACAGGCCGGATGCGTGAGCTGTTTATGTACTCGCAACCCCAGATTATCTCCAAAACATTGACCATTTTATAAATTTTAGAACCGGAAGGTTACCTCACATCTAAAATTCACACTCGCAACAAATGTAGTCTCAGTTTTGAAAGCTCTTCCTATTCAATGAATTGGAATCCTCCAGGGGCGAGCCTCTACGCCTGGAAATTTTGTCTCGTCTACCCGTTACATAGTAGGGTGGGTTCTTTTAGGTGCATATGCCATCATACTCCACACGAGACCTCGGTTTTACTTCTGAGCTGAAGGAAGGAGCATTAGGGACATCTCTCTCGCCAAAAAGAAACCAACCCACCTCGGTCTAGTATCGAACCCAGACGTATGGGGCAGCCTATGTTCTTTTGGGGGGTTTTCTATCAAACTGCTCCCCACTACGCAACCCTGGAGCGATGGACGTTAAATGATCCACTAACCAGCCTTCGTCACGTCTGTCACGCCTTTCAGGGTTGTTGTGGGAAAATCCCCTTTTCAAGTAATGAGATGATTTGTTGTCCACCAAGCAGAAAATGTTGAAAATCAGGACGTGATTCTTGTTATCCCCTCCCTCTCCTTTTCCGAGATTGTGATGGCCATGAAGAAAGTTGGTATATTAAAGGGTGTAAAGCGAGAGTGTAGAAGGGGAGAGAGTCTGATAAATAGTTGTTGCGTTATTGTCAAATGAGAGCGTAACGCTCACCAAATGTCCCACTTGAATGCAATTTCCACTAATGGCATCTATCAATCCAAATGGTTTACTCATAGTTTGCATAAATGAAGCTGTTTCATGGATATTGTTGTTTTGGGTGCGGGGCACGCCTTAGTTGCAAGGCTCGATCCTAGACTTACGGCAAGTTGATGGTAGAGAAGGAGGGAGAAGAGAGAAGGGGGAAGCGCGTGGAAGGGTGACGAGTTTTTGTCGTCGTCAATTTTGGCTTATGTCTTGTCATAACACAGATATGAAATGGTTTGCAGAAGAAAAAAGAGACCATTTTTGATATTCTCATTAGCCATAAAATGTGGTATGAATATTCACGTTTTGATAATCTAACGCCCCCCTCTCCCTTCTTCCACCCTCAGCATACGAGATTCTCCTCTCTTGGGGCAATTTGACTTACAGGATATAAGGACTTCTGTTTTGCTCTACTAACTTTCGTAAACACCTCACTACGCCGCCCATCTTTGTCATTTTATTGACGACTTCAGCACCCTCTTTATTTCCGTCACCTCTACAACTTCTACGCCATATTTACTGCAGATGTGAACTTTCAGATTGACCCTTGTTTACTTGGACATTCGATTAACTCTTTCTTTGTCTCCTTTTCTGTCTCTTGAGAACGTTTGGTGAAAAGTGCCATTCGCGTCCTACTCTTTAAAACAGGGCGTCGAACCGGAAAGAATCCAAAAACCTAAAACCGGTAAAACCGTTATTTTTACCTGAACTTAACCAAAAAAAAAAAAAAAAATAACCCTCTTATCGGTCCGACACGTGCAAAATCCTGCGTAAACGCGTGTTGTTCAGTATCAGCATGCTATATCTTGGATCTTGTTGCATTTTATGTCTTGGATCATTATTTGCACTAATGGAGTGTCCACATTGGGGAACACGAGCACAAGCATGGGCTCCGAAATCACTCTAAACGTCAGAAACACGCTTTACTGTATATACAGTGAAATGTTCATTTAGAGCCTGTGTTCTGACTTTTAGAATGATTTTGGACCTCATGTCTGTGTTCACCAATGTGGACGGCTTTTACATATTGTACCGCCTTTATTAAAACAAAGCGCTTTGCAACTTTTTTCCGTTTCTAGAATTCAGTCAAATAACATAAACACCATTTTATTCCAAAATTCCATAATGATATTTGGAATATATATTTTTAAATAAAATGCAATTATAGACTACTTCCGTGGCTCTTCCCCACTACCCAACATTCTGATCAATATAACATAGTTAGCCTAACCACTGCCCTGTGCCACCGACCCTCTTATCGCACTAGTCTCCGCTTTATGATAAGGTGTTGAGAAGGGTGTGTGGATCAGAGTGTTGGGTAGTGGGGAAGAGCCACGCAAGTAGCCAGGATACGTTAGCCCTGGAACTGCTACTGCTTTCCATAGCCCCCTAACCATTTCATACCTTGAGAATGAATCAAACGCCAGTTTCCTTATTAATCCTTCTCTGGTTTTTATCTTACACATGATGTTTTCCTCCATTGCCTTTAAGTATCCCCTATCATTTGTGAGTTTAACCCCCAGGTATGCAACCTCTGACACTACCTCTATCTCCCTCTCCCCAAGCTTGATTGGCATCTTATTACTAGGCTGCATGCCATCCTCTCCAATGATCATCAGTTTTGTTTTATCTTGACCAAATTCTAACTGGAAATCCCTACTGAACTGCTCACAGATTTTAGGGTTTTAACATCGGTATTGTTGGACATAACTGGACATACTCATTTTTATTACAGTACTTCTTAATTTTTTTTAGTAGTACACTAGTCTTATTATATCCATGGTTATGCTTGTGTTAATATACATATCTATGGCATGATGGTAAATAAAGTGTTTATCCTTCTATTTCTTAAATGGTCAAAACCAATAATACGAGAAATTATAGTTAAACATGCTATTTATAAAAATAACTCAAAAGAGCACTTCAGAGAAGTTAAATGAGGAGTTAAATAATCCAGTATTCTTAAACCTGCAATGCTACTGTTCGAAAATGACCCATTAATGCTACACAGGGGTACAGGTGTACCCCAATTTGAAATCCATTTCTCCATACTTAACAATAAAATTATTGCATTTATAGTGCAATATTATGAAAGAATAATTCAATAAGTGCTCAGAAACATAGAAAAATATCATTATAAGCAATCTGAACGATTTTAATCAGCAATTTAAAGAAAATGGATATTTTGCCCTTTATGCGCTGCAGATGGGTTTTCCTGCAAGGCGTGCAAGCTTTCAATGCAATTCCTATAGCCATTTAAAAGTTACACAAACGCTACACAGGGGTACAGGAGTACCCCACCCATCATTGTTTGAAAAATGAAAAGCAATTAACCACCCATCTGTGAGTTATCAGAAAGTTCAACCTATCACGTGAATATGCAGTGAATCCCATCGTGCCAGGGTCACCCACAGAGAAGAGAGAGGAAAAAGAAAAACCCTGGGGTACACCAGTACCCCTGTGTAGCGTTAGAGGGTTAACGTTTGCTTAGTGTTCCTCTGAAAATAGCTGAAATTTTTACTCCTATGTATAATACGCACCCAGACTTTCACCAAATTTTGGGGGAGGGGGAGACTGCATATTATCCACGAGATAATATGGTATATTATAGGTAGCTTCAGGGTGGGGACATCGTGGAAAAAGTGAGGGAGAGTAGATTGAGGTGGTATTGACACGTGTTGGGGAAGAGGAGCTCGTTAGGTCCATTACAGGAATGCACCCAGACAGGGGGAGACCAAAACAGATGTGGGACTAGAACCCTCATACCCGACCCTGCCACAGACGGGATAAATGTATGATGATGATGCAATTATATATAATATTCTGACTTTTGAAAATACATTAGTTGGGGAGTAAACCAAGGAGCCATAACAGGCCGAAACCTAAAGAAGGCTTCTTGCAGGTTGAAAGTCGGTAGGCGCTATCTTGGTAGTAACTTGGGGTTGCGTTGCCTAACTTAAGTGATCTGACGAGAACTGGTGTTTTACAATTTTTCAAAATACAATATATGCATATTTTAAGTAAAATGTATTTTAAAATATGTTTTATACTAAATAATTTTTTTAATTAATATTGGGAGCGAAACCGGAAACCAGAAAAACTTAATTTTTGCCAGAACGAAAAAAAATAATGGTTCGATGCCCCCATTTAAAATGACCTTTTAGTTGAAGGGCCCTAAAACACAAACAACCTTATTCTTTAAGTTTGGATAGCATCATGGGGTTTCAAACAGCGTCCCGAAAGTTTTAAGATCTCGGAAATGTGTGCCTCGACTTTTGACACCATTCTTTAATCTTGTCCACGATACAATAGACGTTCCTGAGAATTGTCTTTGTTAGGAGGTCATTGATCTTTCAAGAGCTGGGTGGGAGACCTTTTTTGCCTGTTCTCTTTGGTCTAGAACAGTCTGGTGTAGAATACACATCGGCTAACCCCGGGTCTCCATTAGAATAATGTTTCCGAATGCTAAAAAGCTCTCCGCATACTCCGTGCAGTTTTGGTGGAGACTTCCCAAGGAGAAAAATCCAGTGTTTCACCTAATTTGAAACAGTAAAGAATATTTACTGGTTGGGGTATCTGAGCTGGTTTTTTTGGAACAATGGAGGGCGAGCAATATTGAAAATGCTAGAAATCACATTGTGTCAGCTAGGTGGAATATTTAGGTTAACTGTCGTGAAAAAGTGAATAAAATTGGCACGCAGAACTTTCAGTATTTGTAATCCAAGTTATCATTTCATCATCTTACCCTTATCCCGCCTATGGCAGGGTCGGGTCTGCGCATTCATCCACCAGTCTCGGGTGCTTCAAACCATCTGCATTCCTGAAATGAACCTAATGAGCTCCTCCCCCTCTCTTCTCATTACGTGTCTATACCAGCGATTCTCAACCTTTTTTCGTCACGGTAGTCTACACCTAATAATTTAAAATTTTGGCGGCAAACTAACAACGACACATTTCGGGGCACACAAATGCCAAAGAAAATGTATATAAGTTGCAACATAACCCTATGTAAACAATTGCCTCGGTGGCGCAGTGAGTAGCACGCTCGGTAACTTGGTCACACGTTTTTGGTTCGATGAGTATACTGGACCGAGGTGGGTTGGGTTCTTTCGGATGAGAAGTACAGCGGAGGTCCCGTGTGGTATACGATGGCATCTGCACGTGAAAGAACCCTCTCTAATACGAAATTTCTAGGTGTAGGAACTCGCCCCCGGGTTTGGTGGAATGTCCCAACGAACAGTAGAAAGACGATAAATAGCAAAGGGGTTGCAGCTTTGGTCGGCAACCGGCTGTGGGAAAACACTGTCCAATATATCGCCCTTGTATCCATTCAGAGAGACAAGATGGGTACCTGACCTTGCCATAAGCAGGAAAAGGATTAGAAGTTACTTCTAAGTTAGTCCTATGCACACATCAAGTGGGTGACTAGTAGACCAAACTAGTACATAGCTTTATTAGCCAGCAAGGAGAACTGTAATGTTCATGCCCATTGGTACAGCCAGTCCCTTTTAGGAAGGCAAATCCGATTGCACTACTTGTCTGGCGTCACTTATGTATGCGTATTCGCAGTGGCGCCACATTTCATGAATCTCGCGGCACAGTGGTTGAGAATCGCCGCTCTATACCACCTCAACCTATTCTATCAGCTCTGGACACCCTGCTCATCTACTGCAGCATTCCCATCTCGGCTAATTGCATTCTATTGACGTGGCTCTTTCTCACTGTCCAACACTGTTCATATAGTATAGCTGGCCTAACCTTTTCAACTTGAATTGGTACCCACCTATCACATAGGACTCCACTTGTCTGTCTTCACTTCAACAAGCCATCATTTCATCTCCATATCTTTATTGTCTTTGATATGGTCATCACATACACATATACAAAAAACTGGTTCATACTCGGATATCTCCCGTTATCAGAGAGTAAGCCGCTGACCTTGGGCAGGATCCAACCTGGTTACTCTGATCTCTAGAGCGTAACCGGAACTCTAACAGTTGTGCTACTACCATGAGAGATTAATCCCTTCTCCTAAGTGCATCCTGTAAGGATGCTCTCCCTCCAAACTTTCTACCCATTACAGTATTTTATGTTACGCCTGCTATGCGGAACCTTCAGAATTATGAAATTTCAGTCAAACATCTGTGGTTCTCCCCACATCCTATAGGATAAATATAAACACCTCCACCTTAAACCCAAATTTACGAACTATGAAGTGTCCGTGGTGATCTGTGTGGAGATGTTTACTGCCTACCCATTTTTCGACTCTGCACTGGTTCTGGGGATGAAAGGTCTTCCATATTCATCACAAAAACCGTGACACATTCGGGCCTTTAATTTGGTTGATCAGAACTCAGATGACCCAAAATGTGAAAAGCAGGGGAGCGGCGAGTTGCGTTGGACACACCAGTTCTCGTCTGATCACTGAAGTTAAGCAACGCAAGCCCAGTTAGTACTGACATGGGTGGTCGCTCGGGAAAGCTAGGTACTGCTAATACCCAATAATCGTCGCATTAGTGTAGTGTCTGTGTAGTATATGCATTAGAACTATACAGTGGACGGGTCTCTAATGGCCTCGTAGTTGACGGGACCTTAAACTCCAACAAACAAACAACAAGTGAAAAGCAGGTGCGGTATTGTGGCAGTTTGAAAAACATAGTCTGGATGGGACCTTAGCGTTAGTGAGACAGGAATAATAATGTTAATGATCGAGATATGTACGATGATCATTTTTTAAGTAAGAACCGTTCTGGCTTAAAAGTAAACACAAATAAAGTTTTTTGAAAATTTTTATTTCTACAATTACCGAAATCCTTTAGCTACTGTATTTTTGATGTAATACCCATCCCGCATGACTCATTTTTCTGGACTAGAGATGAGTTTGACCATCACCTCATCATAGAAGTCAACCGCCAGTCCATTCAGTCAGTTATTGACCATACGTTTCATTTTGTGCTCCTGCATTAGCATTCTTGGAATCCTCCTGGAAAATTCTTTGAATACTGCAAGTGGTTTGTAGGCAATGTTATAGAGAACCGATTGGGAAACATGTCGAAAATTCTTATGCAATTCGTTAATAGTGCAGCACCTGGACTGCTGAATGTGTACAGCAATGACTATTTTCATTCAGTTCGTTAGTGATTATGGTTGGGGGGCACGGACGTAGTTCATCATGGATTCATGGATGTTTGCTCCTGCACCATTGTAAAGTACATATCATCCCTATACACTTCAACGAGTTGCCAATGGATTTTGGCAAGGCGAATGCTTTTTGAATTTAAAAACCGAATAACACAGGGAACTTCAAAATCGGCGGGAATAGTAATGGACATAGCTGACAAAGAATTGCTGCACAATATTATCTACTTCCGCTACCATCTTAAGACTCTCTGATAGTCATGCTAATTAATAAGAGAAAATATTAGTTGGTAAAATGACTGCATGGAACTATATTTGCAGAATAGCCCTCGTATTTGTGGGGTAGGCCTGCATCCCCCACAGACAACCTAGCCAATACTATTGGGGGTTCCAGACGCCTGGCCTGGGGTGCCCCCGTCAGAGCATGTTCAGTGGACCCAAGACCGGACCCTGCCACAGGCGGGATAAGGGGATGATGATGATGATCTCCCTCGGTGGGTTAATGGGCGTTGTTAGTTGAAGCAAGAGTTCGTGATCATGGATACCAGTTCGGCCCTTGTGGAAATGGGTGTCCTGCGTCACATAAGAAATAATCCTGGTATCTACTGTACATTTTTTTTGTTGTTGTTGTTTTAGGGCCCATCGACTACAATGGTCATTAGGGCCCAATCTACTGTACAATACTGTGTGATACTACAGTACTTTCCTTCTGAGGAATTCCCAGGTGTATAGCAGCCTACAGAAAGAACATTGGGTGTCGCTAAATAAGGTGTGATTGTGGCTCTAGGTCGGTTAATGGCTAATTATAAATGGAGGGTTCATAGTTAAAGTGAACCAAGTCCATGTTTTGGCAATTTTGAACTGAATCTGCAATTGTGGTGAAGGAATGTTATATTTTCTTTGTAGTAGTGAATCAAGTTCGTAGTTCAATAATCCATAGTTTGAAGCAGTAAAAACAATTAATCAAAACAATGGTCATGAATTGGATTGTTGTTGTTGTTTGTTTGTGCTTTAGGGCCCTTCAAGCAGCGCAACCCCAGCTAGTACTGACATGGGTGGCCGCTTAGGAAAACTGGGTACCGCTAGTATCCAAAAATCGTCGCATTAGTGCAGTGTCTGTGCAGTCTCTGCATCAGAACTTCACTGTGGACGGGGCTTTAATGATCTTGTAGTTGAAGGGCCCTAAAACACCAACAAACAAACAACAATAGGGCCCTAAAACACCAACAAACAAACAACAATAGGGCCCTTGAACTACAAGGTCATTAAAGCCCCGTCCACAGTGAAGTTCTGATGCAGAGACTGCACAGACACTGCACTAATGCGACGATTTTTGGATACTAGCGGTGCCCAGTTTTCCCAAGTCAGTTCTAGCTGGGGTTGCGTTGCTAAACTTCAGTGATCAGACGAGAACTGGTGTGTCCCTCGTGAATTAGAGCAAATCAACTTTGAGGTGTGTTTTCTCGGACAATGGACTTGGTTCACTATATGTAACTCTGAACCCTCCAAATATCGTCCAACAGTTTGCCTTTGGGACAAATTGACACCCGACCCTTGCCTGAGGAGAGCAAAGAGTTCTGCATTTTCCATCTGCAAAGTGAACTGATGTGTTTTTAATGGATCAGTCGTTAGTGCACTAAGAGGGAGGATTGATCCTGTCTGACACCGATGACATATTTTAGGTGAGAGAGAAGAGCGTGCAGTGTATAACACGTTACCACTGCAAGTAATAGAACCTCTTCATCATTGTGTTAAATGCACTTGTTTACCTCCAAATTTAAAGGTAGAAGCTCGTCCCCTTGCGTCGTTTAGAGGAACAGTAATCCACAAATAGGCCGATGTTACATAAGGAAATACGGTAGCTGCAGAATTTATTTGGCAGCGCACTGATTAGAATGCAGTTCCACAGTGTGTTCCCGAGTCCAGCGGGATGAACGGGTACTAAACTCTCCTTAGCGAAAGAAGACGGGTTTAGGTAGATAAGGATGCATCGTGGCGCCATCTAGTGCATTGAATTCATACTAGAGGTGTGGTCTGTCGAAAGAGTCGTTGACTCTTTTCTTGTGTTTTTTTTTTTTTTTCACCGCCCCACAAGCTTCGCTACACCCCAAACCCTTGTCTTTTTTTTTTTTTACCGCGCCTTTCGTTTTTACCTACCCTCTCATATACTGTATGTATGTACACACAGTACCCCACCCATAGGTGGAGGGAATGCCCTGTTGAGTTCTAGCGCTCCCTCTCTCCTCACCACTACTATTTTTGCACCCCTCCCTCCTCGTCGTTGCTCTGCACACCAAGTTGCACTCTCCAAATTTTGAAATATTAATCCAATTTCTCTCCTCATGTTTTTATGGCTGCTTTCATTTTGCCATTGAGCAATACTCGAAGAATCGTAAAAGTGAACACAATTTACCGGCATTAGGGTTCCATTTGAGCGGCGAGGGATAAGCAATCCTTGGGTTATAAATGTCACTAGCAATTTATGAAATTACTCAGGCAAATCATATCGGAACAGAAAATATTTCACTGGGCCCTTAGATTGCTGATCATAAACTCTTGATGGAGTTCCCCCTCCCATCTCCCTCACCTCTTCTTGCTTGCCTCCCGTCCCTCCCTCCTTGCTCTCCACCACCCAAACCTTTTCCTCTAAGTCCTCCTCTTCCTTCTCGATTGCTGCCAATACTCGCTTTGGCACACGGCGATGCAACCGACAAAGAGAGCGACAAGGATCTCTTCAAGTGGCTTCTTTTGTTCTTCGCCCCTTCCCACCCTTTGATCCCTACACTAACGCTCCTTGTCTTGCAGCCAGCCCTTGCCTGTACTCTCTATCGGTTCTGAAAAGTCTATCTCGCTCTCCTGTTTTCTAACGGCCGTGACCCATTGGTCATAAGATCTTGGACCAGAATGAGCTGACAAATAGAAGGAGATAGTCGATTGACATATCCACATTTCTAACACGTTGTTGATTCGTATCTTGTCTCATTTCATTCTGGCTCTTCTCCATCTTTTTATTGTCGTTTCCGGTCTGATTTTCATCATCTGTTCGTTCAGGGCTCAGGGCACCGGAATACACCTCTCACTTCCGTTCATTGTTTGGAATGTAAACTATATTTAGAAGAATGCTTTTTTGTTTAATCACTTGCAAGAGGGACTCGTCCGTAGAGCCCGGGTTCAGGGCAAACGGGACAGTTGTTTTTGCCTCTTGCCGGTGCCCCATCCTAGGGAACATTGTCTTCTAGGTTTCTTCTCCCTCTGGGAAGTTTTCTGTGAACATCCGTGCTTCCTTGTCCACCGATCCATTCGCCACATCATATCCTCATCCCGCGCGTGGCAGGGTTGGGTCTGTGGGTTCTAGATCTCCTTTCCCGCTTATCTCCCACCAGGTCCCCGTCCACCCCACACATTACCATATCTTACGGACAACCTACTGCCACGTCTGCTTTGGTCCCCCTGCCCTGAGTGGTTCCAACCACCTACATTCCTGCTTTATCCAATAGCCACGTTTATTATAAAGTTTTCAATTCGAGGTATTTTATAGATCTCTTTCATAGAGGAAGGACCTGGCTCGGTAGGAGTCTGGATTATTGTTTCATTGGTTCCAGGCTCGATCCTGGATCGAAGTGGTTGGCTTTTTTTCTGGCGGGAAGGAGAAATCCCAGGTGTTCCTTCCTTCGGTATGTGAAGTCAAGCCGTTGTACTCTATTGCGTTTACTATGGCATTCAGATGGAACGGACGTGGTCCAAACGAAGAATAAAAATAGGTCGTCCTACATAGCACAAACGTGGTACCCCAATCCTGTCGTAAACGGGAAAAGAGTTATTATAATGTTTCAATGTTACACCAACGGGTTGGGGGTAAGCCAAGCAGTCAACAGACCGAACCCTTAGGAGGCTGCTCGCGGGAGAGGAGGAGGAGGTGTAGAGGATGTAGGAGAGGGAAGATTTGCAGCACCCAGTGTTCTCTACCAACCACCTATATTGATACTAACGTGGGTTTGCGTTGCTTAACTGCAGTGATCTCACGAGAACTAGTGTGTCCAACGCAGCTTGGCCATGTTGGACATAGGGGAAAGTGTGTATTCCGTGTTAGTTAGTGTGTTACGCCAATGGGTAAGGAGCCGGCCAAACAGCCATAACGAGCGGACCCTGTGGAGGCTGCTCACGGGTGAGGTAGGAGTGGGAAAATTAGCAGTAACCAGTGTTCCCACCGAACCACCTATGTTGGTACTAACTTGGGTTGCGTTGCTTAACTTCAGTGATTTGACGCGAAGTGGTGTGTCCAACGCAATTCAGCCACATAGGGCCATGGCTTACCTTTTCAACCGACGGGACGGAAGGCGTACTGGCAAGTGTGTCTTTTTGTGATGTTAAACACGGAAATAGATCGCTAACTTGGATTGTGAAGTGCAGTGCTTCTTGAGCTTCCGCTTCCTGTAGTGACCCTTCCTCTTCTCCATATCGGAATGGCCATTATTACTTCCTACAGAAATAGACTCAGTATCCGGTTTGTTGGTGGGGTGTCTCTCAATTTTTGCTTCGGTCTTGCGCAGAAATTCTTCTCTTTAAATTACGTACTGGTCATTATTTCACTGTGTAAAGGGAGCTGCAACTCTGTTCCCTGATGGAAGGTCGTAATGGTAACTTAGACGTTCTGCAAGAGGGCAGGCGAGAGAGAAAGTGGAATTAATGGACCTCTGGTGAGAATGGAGTCGAGTCAATGGTCATTTCCTTCCGCGAAGTCGTCGCCCTCTTGAAATTCTCCCATTTTTCTTTGCCACTTCAACCATTGTGGCATCTCTCTCTGTCTCTGTTATGGAGGGATTATGGCTCAAAAAGGGGTTGAAGGTTGGGCAACAGCCATTTTGTTACCAGCCAAAGAGAGCGAGAGAGAGAGGGTTCAAGTGGTCACTAATAATGGCAAACTGGACATTCGGCGCAGGGTTTGTGCATAGTAATGAGCTCTCATTAGGGATTGCGTTTGGTCAGTGACGGCCGAAGTGATTGCCGATTTTCCGTATTAGTCAACGAGCCGCTTAATCCCCTTGATATCCATTTTGGAAAAGCGCTGAGATAGATAGATACTCGACGATTAGTTTGCTGACCAGTGGTCACTCGCATCCCAAAGCTGCAACCTCTGAACGGCTTTGTCCGACGCCTTCCACACCCACTAACAGCATTTTAATTATTTCAATGCCCTTTCCATTTCTCATTTCTAGCCGTTAACTCAGTCGACTCCTGCGTTTTGCACCTTATTTACGAGCGACGCGGTCGACATTTAAATCTCCCCAGAGGGCGTAGTGGAGAGCGTGAGGGTGGACCTACCGAATGGCCCACTGCATCGATTTGTGGTGGCTTTCACGCTCCTCTTTGTGTGGTGGCATTTTGAATTCAACGTCACCCCTACCCACTAAACTACTGACAGCGCCCTCTACCAATAGACTTTGATAATTCCAAATTAATGCACTTCACTGGTGTTTTCGTGGTGCAAGTTCAGTCCTAGAAGTAGCTGGTGATCTATTTTTGGAGCAACTGGAATGCCCCTGACTTCTTCCTGCACTAAGATAGTCGGATGTAATCTGCATTTTCTAAGCCGAAAAATATAAAATGTTTAATTTTCTTAAGACCATGGAGTTGAGCTCCTGTGTCCCACCACCTCCCAGTGTCGCAGGAGGTAGCATGCTGAACTACTGCGTCAATGATCCCAGGTTCGATACTGAATTGAGGTTGGTTGGTTTCTTTCGGACGAGAGAGATGTCCTGAGTTAGCCTTCCGACTGATGGGAAATAAACCCGTGGACCCGTGTTGTGTACGCTGGCATTGGCATGTGCCGCACTATTATGCAACGGATAACAAAAGTAACTCCTAATCCTTTTCCCGCCTATGGCAGGCTCGGGTACCCATATTGTCCCTCTGAACGGACACAAGTGAGATATATTGGTCAATGTTTTTCCTCAACCGGCTGCAGGCCAAAGCTGCAACCCCCATGCTTTTTTTTTATCATCGGTATACCTTTCATCACGGCACTCCTCCTACGCCAAAGGGCGAGCTCCTACATCTGGGATTATGCGTCATCTACCCGTTCTGTAGTAGTCCTGCCTCGGTAGAGTGCTCGATTTACTGCACCAATGCTTCCGGTTTCGATAATTCATCGAGATGAGTTTGCTTCTTTCGGGTGAGCGAAAGAGGCTCCACTTGGGCCTCCATTCGGATGAGAAATAAAACCGAGGTCCCGTGCGGTGTACGATGTTTTTTGCGCGTAAAAGAACCCTTTCTACTATGCAACGGGTAGATGAGGCAAAACTGCCGTCCAATAGATCCCCCTGTGTCCATCCAGAGACACAATTAAATGGGCTTCGGACCCTGCTATTTAATCGAGAAAAGGATTGGTAGTTGCTTTTATGTCAGGAAGAAGAGTGGCGAGCAATTACTTTGGGCCCTCTGCATCAGGTCCTTTTCGAGGGAGTTAGCAGGGCCAGAGCCCGGCAACACGTGCAATTCCGTGTATACACGCCACGCTTTCTTTTGCTTCTGAAAGGCACCCACTCACCTTGGTAAGGATCGAACCTGGAATCATTTATACTAATCTTTTGAAGCAACATGGAATCAGTGGTGTAGCCAAGGTGGGGGGGGGGGGGGGGTTGGGGTTAAACCCATCTTGTGCTTTGGCTGTCAATTTGTTATTATGGATCATTTATCTACAGCAAAGCGCTATACGCCCTATCGCCGGTCACATTCCGAACCCCCTCAGAAAATCCTGGCTACGCTACTGCGTGGGATATATGGTTATATTTGCAACTTCCGTCATTAATCAAGGGCCCAGTGTCAAATGAATGAAGCTGTACTATCTGGCGGACGGCGAAAATGAACCTCCGTAACTGGCATCTATTTTCATTTACTGAGAATAACGCTGTCCCGAGTAGGATGGCGTAGGCAGACGAGCATTTTTGCACCCTACCACGGAACCTCACGTGACCAGTAAGCGAGCCGGGGAGAGCGGCTGATGTTAATTGACCGTGTTAATGACCTACTAATGTGTTTGTTTTTGTTTCCAGTGTAGTTTGGTCTTTAACATTGTTAGTGTAGAAATGGCCGTTTTGTATTGAAATTTTTATGGTTGCAGCGTATTAAACTGAATAGATAGTTTAGTGATTCTTCTCATATCCCAGAGTCCCTAAATGTCGGTCATTTCTCGCCCATTTAAAGAATGCCAGTCATTTAAGGCATAAAACGGCGGCATTTAATGCGTTTCTAAAAAGCAGGCATGGCTCCGTCCATGGCAGGTTCGAATGCTGAATTATAACTGCTTACTGTGGGGAGCGGCGAGTTGCGTTGGACACACCAGTTCTCGCCTGATCACTGTAGTTAAGCAACGCAAGTCCAGTTAGTACTGACATGGGTGGTCGCTCGGGAAAGCTGGGTACTGCTAATACCCAGTAATCGTCGCATTAGTGTAGTGTCTGTGCAGTAGATGCATTAGAACTATAGAGTGGACGGGTCTCTAATGACTTCGTAGTTGACGGGACCTTAAACTCCAACAAACAACTGCTTACTGCCTTCCATAATCAGCCAGCATTACGGAGAGTTCTAAAATCTCACTGTAAAAGACCTTGGCTAGGGTTCAAAACTTTTTGATTTCTGTGTTTAGCCAGGACTAACCAAGCCAAACCTAAACTAAGAAAACCTAACCCAACCTGCCCATACAGTGAGAAACAGGGAATTTTCGGTGAAATATTTGAAAACCATGATCATCAATCACCATACGCCTGTGGTAGTGTCAGGTCTGCGGGTTCGGGCCCTCCACTCCTCCTTATCTTCCACTAGATCCCCAACCATCCCACACGCTATCATGCCCTTGGTACACCCTCTCCTCTTCTCATCGCATGCCCATACCACCTCAACCTTTTCTCCTTCATCTTTTCCGGGATAAACCCCATCCGAAAGCTACCTTTAATATACGCATCCCAAGACTCTAACCCAGCGGTTTCCAACCTTTATGCTACTGTGACTCTAAAAAAATTTTCTTTCTCCCTACCTCCCTGTTTTTTCATAGATGACGTGCGTGTCGTGGAACATGCATATTTAATTTTATACCAAATTAGTAATTTAACTACATCTAATGGATCAAAATTTAATGCAAGGTTTGTTGTTGTCTATTGGCACAAAGTTTATCAAATCTTGGGGATAATGTGGAGAGTGCCACTCATAGGCCTAACTGACTTTTTGACTATTAACTTGGTTCGATATTTGGTTTTCATTGCAGCCAGTGCCGAAAAGAGCGTTTCACATAAATAAAACGTTATAAACTGTAGAAGGACTTGCATTGCTTTGCAGTACAATGATTCATACTCTCCACTGGCACCTCTCCTCCCAGGTTGGAAACCCGGCTCTAACCCATATGTTAGTTTGATACACAAACGAGATGGGGAATCGGCCAATCAGCCATAACGGGCGGAACCTTGTGGAGGCTGCTCGCCGGTGAGAGGGAGGTAGGAGTGGAGGATTTAAGAGAGGGGAAATTGGCAGCGCCCGATGTTCAATCAACCACCAAATGTTGCGTTGCTTAACTTCAGTAACCTGACGAAAGCTGGTGTGTCCAACGCAACTCAGCTGCTCATTTAGGTCATTTTAATCAACATTGTGGCCTCACCTCTGGAAGATACTCTTAAGACGACTTCCACCTTGACCGGGATCGAATCACCAATTAATAATAATGGTGAATGTTTGTGCCTACTATGGATTTCCGGTTACCGCCAAAGGGACTCTGTCATAAGGTCTCTGTAAAGTGACGGGTGTGTGGACTCGCGCGGATTGGAGTTTAAGGATGATCTTCCAAACAGAGTAGTACCTGACTTCCGGTTTCATGAAATTTTCCCGCATTGTACTACGTGAAACGCGTTGAGTGTCAAATGCCATCAATATCGCGCCATACTTTGACCAGAATAATTGCTTTTGGGAATTTATTTACATGAAATTTAATTGCGTTTCAATGCGTTTGAAATTGGGTTCCCCCGGTCTGATTATCGATCGATGATGAGACAGTGCGCAGGAGATGATGTTACCGCGCTTTGTGTTAATGGTGAGAAAGCTTTCAAAATAGAATTGCTGCCCGAAATCGAAAGGGGGCCGGGGTTAACCCTACCGTGACCGATCTTTCGAAAACAAATTTTGAAGATATATTTAGAATTTTGATACTTCTGTTGTTTGAAAATATTGCCAACATGTTGCTGAGATGTTTGCACTGTTCACTTCCTCTCTAGTGCGTGACGAATTTGTTCGCCTCTGTCATATTTAAATACTGGCGGACCGAGTTCAGTTCCCAAATGTGTGAGACATGATGGCCCTACCATACACTTCTGTTCCTCCTTGGAGCCTTGAAGTCGGTGGTAAACATTGTAAAATTGTGCTATAAACCCATGGTGTGGGATGACTTTTCAAGTTGTGTCTCCGTCAATGTGAATTTTTTTGGTTTTTGTAACATTTTCTTGAATTGCATCAGCAATGCTTCCGACGTTAATTTTTCGATTGACAATGAAATCATGGTATTAGCAGACGGTGATGTGAAACTTAGTGACTCCAAAGAGAACGTAGGGAAGAGACTCAATAATGTTAAAACAGCAATAGAGGGAGCGGCGAGTTGCGTTGGACACACCAGTTCTCGTCTGATCACTGAAGTTAAGCAACGCAAGCCCAGTTAGTACTGACATGGGGTGGTCGCTCGGGAAAGCTGGGTACTGCTAATACCCAATAATCGTAGTATTAGTGTAGTGTCTGTGCAGTATATGCATTAGAACTATACAGTGGACGGGTCTCTAATGACCTTGTAGTTGACGGGACCTTAAACTCCAACAAACAACAAACAAAACAACAACAGCAGCAATAGAAATGGAGGACCTGATGATGAACATGAGGAAGACAGCTTTCAATTGGGAAGGACAGGGCGATAGGCTGACATGCTCTGTGTGCCATGATAGGTAAAAGGCTAGGAATGTAAGTACCCTGGATGAGTAATTTAGACCATTTCGGAAGTGGATTCAGATATGAGCCATAGGATCAATGTAGGGTGGATGAAATGGAAACAGGCAGGTGGAGTCCTGTATGATCGGAGGTCCCTAATAAAGTTGAAAGGGAAGTTTTACAGATCAGTGTTTAGGCCAACTGTGCTATAGGTCTATAAATCTGAAGGCTCAGCAGTACAGAAGAGCCATATAGGCGGAATGCAAGTTCTAATTCTAATTGAATACACTGCAAGCAGGCCTGATAGGTCAAATTGGCAGTGGAGAGAATAAGTCTCATTCCTAATTTTTAATCCACTCAACCCCCAAGGAACCTGAAGCATAACATCTATTCTGCCATATATTGCAAACCTGCTATAATGCCACCTTCTTGCAGAAAGTTCCTCACTTTATCCTCACCGAGAGCATTCCATTGCCAAATGACCCTTGGAAAACAGACCAATAATATGAGTCTGTTCATGCCCTGATCTCCTTCAATTTCAATGGATGATCATTTCTCCCCCTATGCTCTGCAAGGGATAAGCTGCCAATTGTAGGACCCTCATACCATATTTTCAACAGTCTGTGATAAAGCTTAAATGTTGTCAGATACCTGCCTCTGATCATGTCTGACACTCTCAATCTATGAGAGACGTGATGTAACAATTCTGGCTGCCCTCCATTGGATCATTTCAATTTTCCGACTTTTTCTTTAACTTTTTTTTTGTGCTTTCTTCCAGCACTCTTCTAACCAAACGGAGGGCACGCCTAGCCTTCCCAAACAATTTGCCAGTGTTCTCCTTCCAGGTGACCTGAGTATTTAAAGTAATTCCAAGATGCTTATGGGTCTCAACCTTATTAACCCTCACACCACCTGTGCAACAAGTAAAATCAAATAGCTTTCTAGACCTGCTTTTCGTTAGAAAGCTACATTTGTGCAGGTTTAATGGCAACTCCCACTTTCTGCTCCAGTTATGTATCTTGTTAAGATCCTGTTGTAATTCTGTGCAGGAAGATAACCTTTCTTCCACCACCCTTGCAATGCATGTGTCATCAGCAAATAGCTCAGCAAAGGATTGAATGTCAAGCCTTATATCATTAACATAAATTGTATAGAGCAAAGGTCCCAATACTCTTCCCTGGGGGCTCCTATGTCACAGGTGTCCATTCTCATGCTTTACCATCAGAAATGACTATGCTGCCTGGCATCCAGGAAGAACTTTACCCATTGAGTAACCTTACTGTGAATCCCTAACTTGGACATTTTTGAAACAAGTTTGTCATGGGGCACCATGACAAAGGCCTGCTCAAAATCCAGGAATGCAATATCAACCTGCTTACCCTTGTGTAGAGCTTTTTGAACATAGTCCGTCAGACAAGCCAGTTGAGTGTCACATGACCTCCCTTCCATAAACCCATGCTGATAATTGCTAAGGATGCCATTCTCCTCCAAATATCCCATAATACGTTAAAATAATATACAGTAGAACCTCTGTAAGTTGACCACCCAAGGACGGAAGAAAAGTGGTCAACATAGGGAGGTGGTCAACTTATGGAGAATTAGGTATACTGTACTGATACATGGGTACTATTGCTTTTATTGGATACAACTGTATAAAATGCTACATAATCAACACTATTACTGCTAGTGGATTGGCATAGCTAGCCCCCAATGCCATTGATCTGGTAGTTGGGGGTTAAGCCCCCTCCCCCCCCAGCAGTTAGCTGCATCAGATTCATTAGATGTTTACACTTCATTGCCCATTTCAAGAATACTTTCAAAGGCTACTCCTTAAAATTCTGCCATGCAAGATGGGCTGTATGATGAGGCCAAAATGTTGTCTGTTGGTTTGTGATAAATCCAACTTTCTTAAAACATGTCAACATTGTTTCTGGTTAAATTTTTTCCAAGCAGAATTATCCAAAGGACATCACCCAGAGCATAAATGGATGCAGCAAATGAAGCTGCTTCCACAGGCTGGTGACACGTGTTTTACCAATAATCCACTCCAGGAGCTGGGCTTAGTAAAACACTTTGAATGCTTTGATAACACCTTGGTCAAGAGGTTGGATCCTTGAGGTTCCATTTGGAAGAAGAAAGTTAAGTGTCAAATTTGTCAAGTGACTGATTTGCAGTTCAGCAGGGCAGTTGTCTACTGTTAGTAAGATAGATCATTTCTTGATCCACACCCCTTACCTGTCTTCAAACAGGGCAGCAGTCATCCATGCACATTTATTGATCTTCATGTTACAGGGCGGTCTTCAATTTCTTAAATGCACATGAATTTGCTGACTTACCAATCACTAATTTTTTAGCTTTCCCCAAGAAGAGCTAGTACTAAGCAATCCGTGAAATGTTCCTTGGATGCTCTTTCAATCTTGTATTTGTCACCCTTTACAAGGCTCTTGTCAGGCACAAGGGAGGCAAGGGGTCAACTTATGGAGGTTAAATCAATATCATGTGTCACAGTCATAGTGGTGAACATACAACTTACAGAGGTGATCAACATAGGGAGGTTGGTCATCCATTAATTAATGTGGTGCACATCCAGTCTATGAAAATTTGGTCAACTTAGGGAGGTGGTCAACTTTGGAGGTTCTACAGTATGCTCAAATGCCTTGCATAAAGCACTCGTTAAAGAGACTGGCCTGTGGCGCTTAGGATCTGCACTATCCCCTGACTTGAAGAGTGGCGTAACGTTTGCCAGCCTCTAAGTAGGAGGGAACGATGGCACTGCTAATAATTTTTTTAAAAGAATTCCACAAAATAGCAGCTGACAATCCCAGAAAGTCTTTGTAGAATAAATGAAGAAATGTTATCAGGACCCACAACCTTATGGACCACTAATTTTTTCAAAAGCTGCTGAATTCCCCTCTCGTAATGTCAACCTACTCCGATTCCCCATGATAATCCCCAGCTGACATTGGTGGGTAATCATCCCTATTATTTGCAAATGAATCTTTAAAAATATTTGCTGCTTTAAGGCTATCATTAACTAAGTTTCCTGAACGCCCATAATAGCTGGAAACCTATAACCCCCTCCTTCTGTACTTTGTTAGGTACCCCAGAAGCCATTGGAGTTTTCTTGAGTAATTCCCCCAAAATATTTTGATGGAAATTATTGTAGGCCTTTTAATAAGCACTTTTGCCAATTTCCTGGCTTCCTTAAAAACGGCCTCACTATCTCCATTCAGCTAGTAGCTGAAACACGAATGCTGCAGTACAAGGGCAAGGTGTCGGGAGCAGACAGGATTCGGAATGAGTTTTTGAGGGGTAGCTTCAGGGTGGGGGCATCGCAGAAGAGATAACAGATAGTAGATTAAGGTGCTTTGGTCATGTGATGAGAAGAGGGGATTAGGAGCTGGTTAGGCCCATTACAGGCTGCAGGTCGTTGGAAGCACCAGGGACAGGGAAAGACAGAGCAGTCGTGGGAGCAGGTTGTATGGAGAAAGTTAGTGTATGAGGTGGATGTGACCTGGTGGGCGATAGTCGGAAGTGGAAAGCAATAACCCACAGACCCAACCCGGCCCCAGGCAGGATAAGGGTATTCACACAGCAAACATACATAATTCAGTTTCGTGGTTATAGAAATGTTGTCAACATACCATTTCAAAACTGATAAAATGGTTTATCACATTTGAAGTCCAATTTTTTTAGGTACAGGAATCAAATGCATTGCGTCCACTCCATCTTTTCCTGGATATAAGATTTCCCGCATAAGAAAGTTAATTTAATGGACCAAAAGTATCATTCCATGTTAAAATTTTCCCATTTAATACGTTTGGAAGACTTACTGGGGTTTGACTGAGACTTCTGAAGGTTTCTCTAGAGGTCTCGCATATAATATGCACCGGTGCATAATACACATCCCAAGTTTCAAGAGTTCCGTTAATGTAAAAATTTCAATACTCATGTATAATACACAGGCTAAGTTTGCCAGTTCCCAGTAATTTCAGATGACGATTCTGAAGAATTTTTAGGGTTTTAATATTGGTATTGTTGGATATAACTGGACGTAGATTAGGGGCCTACTCATTTTTATTACAGAACTTGTTAATTTTGTAGTATTACACCAGTATTATTATATCAATGGTTATGCTTGTATTAATATATGTATGGTATGAAGGTAAATAAAATGGGCAAAACGAATGTTACATATTCTATTCATAAAACTAACTCAATAGAGCATCTAATAGAAGTTAAATGAGGTTAATAAGCAACCGTGTCTCTTCTCTTGCTTTTGATGGATGGTCCGGTATTCTTTACGCATGCTTAGTGTTCCTCTGAAAATGGTTGAAATGTTTACTCCTATGTATAATACGCACACAGACTTTGCACCCAAATTTTTGGGGAAGAAGTGCATATTATACGCGAGATAATATGGTATGTTAATTTATATGACAATTATCTGGCTCGTTTGAAGCAAAATATTAAAGAAATCTGTGAACAATACCAACATACAGTATGTCTGGGAGTGAAGAAGACAAAGAAGAATGTGTAGTACCATCACCTTCTAATAAGGTACTAAAACCCTTTGATAGATTTCTGTCATATGTTGACAGTGTTTGTGACACTATTATTTAAAAAAGTTTATGATATAGAAACATATTCTCTTAAAGTACAAAAAGTCAGCAAAACAGACTCTACCCTGGCACAAGCAGGATAAGGGTACCATGATGATGATATGTGTTATATTAGAATGCTTATAAATTAGTTTAACATTATATTTCTCCTTACTTCAGGAGGGTCCCAATGAAGTTGAAAGGGAAATTTACATGGCAGTGCCTAAGCCAGTTATACTACAGTATATGGATCAGAGTGTGGGCAGTAAAGGAGAGTCACCTCAATCACGGACCTTACACGTTCAATCTGCCATCGATTATTCGAATATATATCAATCCATTAATATGGTCATTACACGTTCAATCTTTTATCAGTATGGATCACAGAATTGGATTGAACTGATGCCAGATTCAACATTTAAGGTCAATCAATAGAATGTAAGTAGGCAAGATGCGACTGCTGTGGTAAATGAGTGGGGTGTCGAGAGCTAATAGAATTAGGAATGAGGTTATTAGAGGTAGCCTGGGGTGGGGGCATCGAGAAAAATATGACGGAGAGCACATTGAGGTGGTAGGGACATATAATGCGAAGAGGGGAAGAGGAGCTCGTGTGGTCCATTGCAGGAATTCAGGTGGTCAGTTTCACCCGGGGCAAGGGAGACCAAAGCAGGCGTGGGAGCAGATCGTCCGTAAGGATATTAAATTTCTATGCTGTACTAACGGGTTGGGGAGTAAGCCAAGCAGCCATAACAGGCCGAACCCTTAGTAGGCTGCTTGCGGGAGAGAAGGCGGTAGGTGTAGAGGATGTAGGAGAGGGGGAATTTGCAGCACACAACGTTCTCTACCAACCGCCCATGAGTTTGCATTACTTGACTTCAGTGATCTCACTAGAATTGGTGTGGCCGCACGGCCACACTACCGATATGGTGGTGCGTGAAGTGGATGGGGACCTGGTGGGAGATAGGTGGGAGTGGCGGGCTAAAACCCGCAGAACCGATCCTGCCACAGGCGGGATAAGAGTATTATTGTTATGATGATGATTACGCTACTTCATGCAATTCGTTATTGCTGTGTGGCCAAGTTGCGTTGGACACACCAGTTCTCGTGCGATCACTGAAGTTAAGCAACGTTGTTACCAACATGGCTTGGTACTGCAAATTTCCCCTCTCCTTATCACCTGCATCCACCTCCTCCTCCCGGTGGCGTCACTAGAGGGGTGCGGGCCGCACCGGGTGACACCAGTCGCACCATGAGAAATTCGGGTGACACCAAAGCAGAAAAAGCGGCTTTTTTCGGGAGAGGGGGTGGCACCAACCCTAGCGACCCCACTGCCTTCTCCCCCGCGATCAGCCTCCTTAGGGTTCGGCTTGTTATGGCTGCGTGGCTTACTCCCTATCCCGTTAACGTAACATAGTAACAATATTGAAATGTGTAAAACCCACATTTGAATGCGGGTTTTACATTCCGGGTTCTACTGTGTTTAATCCGATGAAGGTGGGGGGGGGGGGGGGGGGCCTTTTTTCCCTGTGAAACTCCGAACAAACGAGAGAAATCGTCAACATTATATACGTTGATGAAATAACCGGGCTCGCTGGGGGCGAGTTTGGACAAGTGGTAAGTTTGCCGATCTACAGCAATATTTCTTGCAAGTGGCAGTCGTACACACTACGTGGGTTACGCGATTACTTCCCATACCATGGCAGGTACAGTACATTTACTGCAGGGTTTTCGCTATTGCATCTATCATTATGGTTGGTGATTGTTTTTTTAGCTTTCATTCAATCGCCAATCTCATTGAGATTCTTATATAGGCTGATCTTAATGATCCTGAGATCATTGAATGTTTCCAACATTTCGTTAACATGTTTCTAATATTTTGTTTCCAACATTTTGCTTGTTTTGTAATAAAGTTATCCAGCCTTTTTTTTAACACGAATGTTTCGTTTAGTAGTGTGGGAAATGCGGTGTTTGTGCAAAAACAAATCAATTTTGATAATTTTTTCTAATATTCGACATATGTTTTGATGTGGTCCTAGCAGGACGTCTTTTGAACCCCATCTCGTGTTATAGTGATTCAACGCAGTTTAAGAAATGCAGAAAATAGCCATTTTGTAGAATTTTCACGCACATTTTGTGAAAAAAATATAATTGCCATCATGAATGTAACGACAGAAGCTTTTTTTTTCAGAAATTCTTATATAAATACTTGAATATAAAAGTCATTTCTAATTTCTTATATAATGAGAGGAGGGGTTAGAAGAAAGAAAATTGAGAGCAGAGCTTCCGTCAATTTTTGCAGCAAAAAATAAAGAATAACACCAGTATTTGCCAAGTGTAAATGTCCAAAAATCAGTTGAAAATCTCTTTCGCAGCAGAAAAATCACTTCCAAGCCATTATCGTGCAATTAATTCCGATGTTAATTTGTTGAAAAATGAGCAGTGAATCATTTTAATTACGGAGCTAAAAAACCGTTAATTGCATACGTTGCACTACTACGTCGTCATCGTCGAAACTTCAAATGTCGAATTCGACGCCATTGAATAGCAGCTACGCGAGATGTGTTTATGTATTTTTTTCTTACAATTGTAATTAAATCTTAATTGCGAGTTGGCTTTCGTATCGTTGGTGAGATGAATGTCGGTAATTCCCCGAAAGTGATTCCGTACTGTTTTTTTCCTCTCGTCGTCTTCTTTTTCGTTTTCTCCGTAGTTGTTGTTTTCGTAAGCAGTGAGAGCGCGTGAGAGAATTCGAGGTTGTGGATGAGAAGAGACTATTATTGAATTATTTCGTTGCTTTTGTTACTGAAAAAATACATTAACCGGAATAATAATAGCGTAGAATAACTACGATCTCGGAATATCGAGCTAGTTGCGCCATCTGTCGGATCCATCTACAACTTGTAAAATGTAATTAATTTTCGGTTGGCCACAACGAATAAACCGAGTAGAAAATTGACGGAGGCACACGCTGCTTTTAGATCTCCTTTTTTTTTTTTAATTACTGTATTTCCTTCTGAAGAATCGAGACGAAAGCATTTGTAGAATTCTGTATAAGAAACAGAAACATTCGTTTGTAATCCGTCCTTTTTCTCTAAAGGCTTGCGCACTTTTTTATTGAAATGTGCTTTGACCCGCCTCGGTGGTGCGGAAGGCAGCCTGCTCGATTACTACATTAGCAGCCCCAGGTTCGATACCGGATCGAGGTGGTTTGGCTTCTTTCGGACGTGAAGGAGCGGCTTATTACGTTGAACACACCCGTTCGCGTTTGATCACTACTGTAGTATAGTGTCTATGCAGTCTCCGCATTAGAACTACGCAGTGGATGGGGCTCTAATGACCTTGTAGTTGAAGGGTCCTGAAACACCAACAAACCAACAATTTCGGACGTGAGAGAGGTCCCGAGTACGTTTTCCGTCAGATGGAAAGGAAAATGGAACCGCACCATGTGGTGTACGATGCCATTTGCAAGTAAAAAAATTTACTGCAATGCAACCAGTATATGAGGCAAAAATCTCCAAGATGCAGAAGCTTGCCCCCGCTGACGTCGGTCGAGTGCCTATTCACCGATAAAAGAGCATTGGGGTTCTGATTTTAGTCGGAAACCGACTGTGTTAAATATACCATCTGACAGATTACCCATGTCTCCAACTACAGTAAGGTTGTCCAAACTTTCTGGTATTGTGTGCCACTCGGTTGCTCCGCGAACAGAACGAAGAAAGGTAACGTTAGGTGTTGCAGTGTACAGAGTTGGCTGAAAGGACTGGCGGCTACTTTCAATGACAAGGGTATAAGAAAGTTGCTACCACGCTAGGACAAATGTCTCAGTCGGAGGGGTGACTATCTAGAGAAATAGCTGGGATGTGTACCTACATGTACCAAATAAAACACTTTGGATTTTCACGGGGGTTTTCATTTTGCAACCGATCGGACCTTGAAAAAAACTAGCCCTTGTATTAACATGCACAAAAGCGCACCAGTTTAATAAGACTTTTGAACCTGGGACTGATGAAGCTAAAATGAATTGTCAGACGACTTTTTCCTTCTTTTGTCAGCTAACCGCCAGCGTATTACCAGCCCCCATGGGCCATAGGTTAGCCAAGCAGCACAGGTTAGTTTGGGAGTAAGCCGTCGACACTGTCCCGATGATTTCGACAGAGGTGTGTGAGGGATCTTGTCCCTACATATGAAGGGAGAATGCTGCGCTACATGAGTGGGTGTCGTGAGCCGACAGAATTCGAAGGGATTACATTAGAGATAGCCTTGGGGCAGGAAACATCACAGAAGAGGTGAGAGAAAATAGGTTGTGGTGATATAAGTTATTAGAGGCATTATGGAACTGCAGGTGATTGGGGCACCAGGAACAGGGGAAGACCAAAACGGACGTGGGAGCAGGTGGTACAACGGGACATGGAGACGTGTGAGGTGTAGGGGGCCCTGGTGGGGGATAGGCGGGAGTTTAGGATAAAATCCCGCAGACATGACGCTGCCACAGGCGGGATGAGGGTGAGGTGATGATGGCTGTGAGAGTAGCCTTTTGCCACTCTCTCTGGAGTTTTGATAGAGTTCTTGCTGTTGAGTGGGGTGCCAAGCCCCATACCTGAATTTAATGCCTTTATTATGAATATCGATGCCCCCTAATTGAGGGCAGTGGTTCCGGGTTCGATTTTAGAGCGAAGTGATTTTCCTTCTTTCGGGAGAAAGTTAGACCCCTAATGAACCTCCCGTCGAATTGGAAGTAAAGTCGTAGCCGTGGCCCCTCATGGCGCGTACGATGTCCCTTGGACGTAAAATAGGCCTTTCGACATACAATGTGTAAATCGACAACATTCCCAGGTGTAGGAGTTCCCTCCCTGTCGTCGGTGGAGGAAATATGTCGATGATGAATAGGCATAGGAGTTACAGCGTGAGATTGGCAGCCGGCTGCGTGAAAGTACCGTCCGATGGGATAAAAGTGGGCTCTCGACCTTGCCAGTGATGATGATAATAAATTACCTCAGGAGTAAGACGTGTAATTTTGTACAAATATGGTCGCAGCATCCACGCCATTGTTGATGAGTACAACTTGATGACATTGAGACTAAAGTCGGTTGTGACGTCACGTTTTGGGGGACACGGAGTTGTTTGGCCGCGCCATCAAAACAAATCGGAGATTACTTTTTAGGGGGAATCAACTTAACCGAAATAGGGTTTATTTCAGAGTTTTATGGCATCAACAGATTTAATATCTTTTAATGTTATTTTCGAAAGGAATGTTATGGTCTTTGAATTGGTGGTGGTGTAACAACGTGCCATAGCACATTGAAAAAGGGCCCCATTTGAGAACTGGGCGTGGCATTAAATTGTTTTCAGATTATTTTTTTTCTTCTCGTCTCCATTTCAATTTCATGCTTGGGTTCTTTAATATTGTAATGTGTGTATGTTCTTAAAATGACAACATGCGAGGGCCCTTTGCCATCTCTAGTGGGCTTTTCATAAAGTTCTTTACCAGTTTTTTTTAAAACTCCCCCCCTCCCTTTCTGACGTCACTAGTGACCAATCAATTCCTCCGTTGCCAGAATTGAACGTTATTATCGAATTAATCTGGATGTCGGTATTAGGTCAACAGCCAGCTGATTAAGGATAGTTCGTCCATGTGTTTCCGGTTCCATCCTGTCAATTTGGAATTCGACCGACCCAGTCATAGCAGGGAAGTGGGGTTGGAATCATGAGTGGATAGGTCTTATAATCGCCATATGGGTCTGAGGGTTGGACAATGCTCATAAGTCACAAAAGCAGAATGCCAGTAACCAGAGCCGGCCTGAAGGGGAGAGGATGCGAGCACGAAAGGCCCCACACCACTGACTGATTTTGAGAAATCGTAATGCTGTATCGGCCGGAGTGGGTGCGCACAAGTCCCCGCACCACTGACTGACACTGAAAAAAAAACAAAATACTGTAGTTTAATTCTTTTTCTCTAACCCTAATATCACCCAACCCAAAGCAAGGACTGCCCGAAATAACTGAGCTGGGCCGCAGAAAGTTGATAGGGAATTTCAGAAAAAAGGCGAAAATTGTGAAATACTGTACAATATAAAGGGTCTCCGCTAGTTGTATAGATTGTACCAAGGTATACCTCTGCCAGGCCGTCAGGGCCAAAGGTCGTCAGAGCCCCGTCCACGGCGCAGTTCTAATTCAGAGTCTGCGCAGACATTTCGCTGTTAGACAATTGTTGGATATTAGCAGTACCCAGTGTTCCCAGGCCGTCATCCATGCTAGTAAAAGCTGGGGTTATGTTGCTTAACTTCATCAATCAGACAAGAACTGGTGTGTCCAACGCAATATAACCCCTGCCCCTATTGTGGATGCAACGCCAAGCGCATATAAAAATGGGAATATCAAGGCGGTGCCCCAAACCAAAGAATCATAAACCCGTTTTAGTTACCGTTACATTGCTACCCGCCGCGGTGGTGTAGTGGTTAGCTCACTCGGCAACTACGCCAATAGTTCTAGGTTCGATACTGGACCGTGGTGGGTCGGCTTGTTTCGGGCGAGAGAGAAGCCGCGAGTGTGCCTTCTTTCGGATGAGAAGTAAAAGCGAGGTCCCGTGTGGGTGTACGATGGCGCTTGCACGTAAAAGAACCCTCTCTACTATGCAACGGGTAGATGAGGCAAAATTTCCAGGTGTAGGAGCTCGCCCCCTGGCGTCGGTAGCATTCCCCAACGAACACTAGACCGACGATAAATAAGCGTAGGGGTGCAGCTTTGGCCGGCAACCGGCTGCAGAAAAAACTATGTCCAATATATCACCCTGTGTCCATTCAGAGGGACAAATGGGTACCCGACCCTGCCATAGGCGGGAAAAGGGTTAGGAGTTAGTTACCGTTACATTGCTCTGAGCCGAGGAATTTTGAAGGTGCGTATAATTACTTCGTAGATTTGTTGGTTCGATACCCATGACACCTGAGACGTTTTGGTAGATTCTAATTAGAGGCCAAAAATGCCCCTGTAATTTGTTTTCAAGGCTCGCGGTTGGTGCCGCTAGTGTCTTGTAGCATTTTGGTAACCCGGCCCACTTGAGAAGGAGGAGGTGGTGGTCCATCTCGAAGACGGAAAACAGTTGATTAGAACTCATTAAATTGAAGTCGTGACCTGAAAAAATGATAAAACGTCGAGGTCATTTGCAAGAAAATGAGGACCAAAATGGCGGTAGCCAATGAAATTTGATTAATTTAACCTTCGTTTAAAAAAGTTTATTTGCTGCACCTTCATAATTCTGTAGTAATTTATAGCCTTAAGCGCAACACTGGACTAAAAATACACCTTTGAAATCCTCCTATCTATTTCTCTGCCGCTCCCCTTTGACCTTTGCACATTTTTAATAACTGCGCGTAATAATGAAGTTGAATGGCGGAGACTGGTTCAACATGGCGCACCTTCTATTTGTTATTTATATAGGCCTATCATAAATTTTAGCTTGATGTAAATTAGAAATTGTTGATTTGATTCCAAAAATTGAATAGACTCGAAGAGTCATCACGATTTTAATGATTTGTAGCTTGAAACACGTTTCTAATTAGTGACGTAATCGCCGTGCAAGTTATACAGCTTTTCGTTAGCCTAGGAGAGAGAAAGTACCTGTATTGGAAGTAAGTGGCACGAAGTTCGAATCTCGTGAGAGACGAATAAGTTTTTTTATTAATTTTCAAATGGTTTGCTACCCGCCTCGGTGGCGCAGGAGCACGCTTGATAACTGCGTCAGTAGTTCTAGGTTGCATACTGGATCGAGACGGGTTGGGCGAGAGGGGAGCGGCTTATGACGTTGAACGACTGATCACTGAAGTTAAGCAATGTAACCCCAGTTAGTACTGAAATGGGTCGCCGCTTGGGAAAACGGGGTACTACTAATACATAAAAATCGTCTCATTAGTATAGTGTCGTTGCAGTCTCTGCATTAGTAGATACTACACAGTGGACGGGGCTCTAATGACCTTGTAGTTCAGGGGCCCTAAAGCCCCGAGTGCGCCTTTCGGATGAGAAGTAAAATCGGACATTTGGCATTTGCATGTAAAAGTACCCTCACTACTATACAAGGGGAAGATGAGGCAAAATTTACAAGTGTAGGAGCTCTCCCCTGGCGTCAGTGACTATAAATAAGCACAGCGGTTGCAGCCTTGGTCGACAACCGACTGTGGAAAAACACTGTCCAATATACTACAGTATATCGCCCTTGTGTCCATTCAGAGGGACAAGATAAGTACACGACCCTGCCATAGGCGGGAAAACGGTTAGGAGTTGCTTTTTGTTAAGATGGTTTGTTCTCTTTATCAACAACCTTTCCCCGCCTATGGCTGGGTCAAGCTCCTTCTTTGTCCATCTGAGTGGACGCCTGGGAGCAGTGCCGTAACGAGGGCATGGCGAAGAAGGTTGCCTGCCAGGTGCGCAAAATTTTTAAGTTTTTTGTCATTATCGGGTTACGGGGAGGCGCAAGTTAGAAGCTTGCCACAGTCGCTTCATACCCCCCCCCCTTACGGCACTGCGTGGGAGATCTATTGAGCGCTATACATTGGCTAACTATTGGATAGCATTTTATAGCCGGTTACGGGGCCCATTGATTTTAACCTCGACCTATTTGATTTATTGGAGTATTTTTCCTCTACCGACACCTGCAGGGTTGAGCTGCTACACTAGGGGATTTGAGGACCTTGTGTGGAGGCTTATGCCTGGGACGACTTAGAGGACCAAACTTCGCAAGTAATTAATATTTTATACGGAATCACCGGTGGGCTCTTAAATTTATATAATCCTGTATACCATTCCGTACCTACACGAAAGCAGACGAGAACGATGATGTGGCGGCTGCATTGCTTTGGACACACCAGTTCTCGTCTGATCACTGAAGTGAAGCTTTGGAACACTGGATTCTGCTAATACCCAAATTGTCGTAACAGCGTTGTGTCTCTGCAGACTGCATTACAACTACGCGATGGATGGGGCTGTAATAGCCATTGGAGTTGAAGAGGCCTTAATCACTAACAAATCAAACAAAGGGATGATGGGTCCAATTTACTGGGACTGGGATTCACCGGGGTTCGAACGTAATCCGACAATATTCTATGCCTTAATTTACCATAGAATGAACCTGCCAGTTGTTTCTGTCAGAGTGCTCGATTACTGTGTCAGTTTATTCTGGTTCGATACTGGATCGAGGTGAGTAACGCGTGGCCCCGTATGGTGTGTACGATGTCACTTACACGTAAAAGAACGGGTGTCTTAGGGGGTCGTCCCCTGGTGTCGGTGAAGGATAAATCGCCCAATGGTAGAAAATAGACTAACAATAAATAAGAGTAGGAGTTGCAGCCTTAGGTTGGCTGACGACTGTGTAAAATCAAATCCAATAAATCGTACACTTGTCCCATTGAGGCAAAATTGGCGCACCCCACAGCAGCCCCTGATCACTGAAGTTGAGCAACCCAACCCCAGCTTGTACTACGGGTAACATGGGCGGACGCTTCAGAAAACTGGGTACCGCTAATGCCCAAAAATCTAATGCAGTCTCTGCATTAGTACTACACAGTGGACGGCGCTCTAATGACCTTGTAGTTGAAGAGCCCTAAAACACCAGCGAGAAAACGGTGCACCCTACGATTAGTAGTTGGCAGTTGTTAAGTTACCGTGGAATTTTATTCGGGCCTGGAGACGTACCTTCACACCTATACAAGGACTTTTCGTCTTCTCCTACTTTTTGAGTTTTTTTTTGTGTATATTTGCAGGATACGCCTTTGATTTCTTTCGATAAAATGATCTCTCTATTTCGTTTTTTTCCTCTCTTCTGACTTTGAATTTTAATTTGCATGTGTTTTATTGGCTGCCGTGATTACATTTTCTTGGGTTCGTCATGTGCCATTTTTATCCTAATTATGCCTTCGTTTTCTCTCTCGGCTTGACAACCCATTGCTTTGAGGTAGCAAAGCGATAGCACCGTGTCTGCCTGCCTGCCTTTTTCTGCGCCAATTTCACTCTCGTCACTTTTTCCCTTCTCCTCCCTAACATTATCTCGGCACAAAGTTGAAGAAATGTCATTGTATGAGAATTGAGGGGATGATCAAAGGGAAAGAAGACATTTTTTGAATGTCTATTTGAGAAATTACCGTCGACAGATACATTAATTGTTCGACCGAGGAAATTAAATGTCACACTCATATTTGAATGACGGGAGACGAGGCCTTTTTTCTCCTCTCTTCTCCAGTTTTAATGGCGAAGAGTTATTTTTCTGTTCTCAACTAGCGCCAGGGATTTCATGGCAGCAGACGATAGCCAGCGACATCTTGTGATGATATTCGTCAACTGAGTAAAAAGGCAGCGTGTTAACTACCACTCACCCTGGATCTTGGAGTCGCTACGTTGATTTCATAGTTGTACATTGATCATCCATCATCATGTACTTAACCCTTTTCCCGCCTGTGGCATAAACAAAGCAACTACTATCCTTTCTCCCCCCCCCCGCTTATAGCAGGGTCCAGTAGCCGTCTTTGTCGCTCTGGATTGACACCTATCTGAACGATCTGTTGGACGGTATTTATGCGCAGCCGGCTGTCAATCTAATGCGGCAAAACCCCTATGCTTATTACTATTATTACGTACGATCAGTACACAAAGACACAGATATCAAGAAACCAATTAACTTACACTTTTCAGAAAATGGTCATATAGTATTTGCTTAAAGTGACGACAACTTGCTAAACATTTAAATTCCGAACAGCAGAAGACTCGGGAGCGAACCTCTTCGTCAATCTGCATTTTTTCATTGTCGCATCTTTCCTCCCCCGACCCGCCGCGGTGGTGCAGAGGTTAGCTCGCTCGGCAACTGCGTCAGTAGTTCTAGGTTCGATACTAGACCGAGGTGGGTTGGCTTCTTTCGGGCGAGAGAGAGGCCCGTGTTGGTGTACGATGTCACTTGCACTTAAAACAACCATCTCTACTATGCAATGGGTAGATGAGGCAAAAATTTCCAGGTGTAGGAGCTCGCCCCCTGGCGTCGGTAGAATTCCCCAACGAACACTAGACCGACCATAAATAAGCGTAGGGGTGCAGCTTTGGCCGGCAAGCGGTTGCAGAAAAATTATGACCAATATATCACCCTTGTGTCCATTCAGAGGGACAAGATGGGTACCCGACCCTGCCAAAGACGGGAAAAGTGTTAGGAGTTGTTAGTTGCTTTGTATCTTTCCTCCACCGGCGCGCGGTGCTAGGCGGCCTGAAACGGTTACCGGTCCACTCGTACAAAAGGGTTTCTTCACGTGCAAATGACATCACACCAACGAAGCCACTGCTTTACTTCCCATATTTGGGTTCGGTAGCCAGTAATGTTAAAATGCCGTCCATAAATATGCAGCTGGTCTTATGGGGATGGACCCTGTCATAGGCGGATTAAGGGTTAGAATTATACTGTTAATGCTGTCTTTGAATTCAGCCCTTTAGATATATTTTTTAACGTATTTAACCTAAGGTTGCTGGGCTTTTGGTAACGAACTTCGTTTTTTATTTGCAGAATCGTTATCTCAAGATTTGGACTTAGAAAGAGGAAGTCGGACAGAGTCAGACAGGAAGATGCAAGGTGAGAAAGTTCCCGTTTGATATTGGCAGGTAGGACAGTTTTCTAGGGATGTTTTTTTCGTTTTTTCTTAAGTCAGTAATCGGAGATACTGTATTAAGACAGGATATTTAATCTAGAGATTAAGGACGAAATTAGAGCCAATTCTGAAGGTCCTATTGCAGTGCCGATAAAAGTACCTAGAACTTTCATAAGTGAGAAACTAAGGCTTATTTCGTACTCAGCGAATGGAAAGGACATCCTCGGGGAAACAAGTTTTTTCGTCGTTGCCCTTTCATTTTTTCAGGCGAAATTTTCTTACTAGAGCTGATTAGCTATCAGTTTAGGGTGCTATTAAGGCAGAACCAGGACGATGCCAACTGGGCAATTGGCTTATTTCGTTATTAATTCATATTCCCTCTTGTCAGTGGCTCTAGGTTGGATTCTGGTCGAAGTGTGTAGCTTCTTTCCTGAAAGCTCCCTTGCCATCTTCTGCCTGATAAGTGTGTTTGTTTCGTTGGTGTTTTAGGGCTCTTCAACTACAACGGCGATTAGAGCCCCATCCTCTGCTTAGTTATAATGCAGAGGCTGCACAGACACTGCACTGATGAGATAATTTTTGGGTATTAGCGACACCCAGTTTCCCAACGGCCATTCATGTTAGTACTAGCTAGGGTTGCGTTGCTTACTTCAGTGATCGGACTAGAACTGGTGTGTCCAACGCAATACAGCCGCCCACTACCTGATACGCAATACAGCCCCCCCCCTGCCATAGTGCTCTATGGATTGTATCATATCACCTACACGGGAGACTATGAAGCGCAGTGCAACGTGTAGATAAGCAGAATTCCCTGGTGTAGGAACTCGTCCTCTTCCCCTGACTTCGTTGAAATTCAAGTGTCACAACGAAGAAAAATAAGCCAAAAACAAAGCGAAGAGATTGCAGCATTAGACCGGAAGCCGGCCGCGTAACAATAAAGTCCTCAAGATCGTCCGTGTGTCCCAAAGTAAAATAAATGGGCATCCGGCTCTGCCATTGCCTCCACCCCATTTTAATGCTCACCTCCGACTAAAATAAAGGTAGAGATGCAGAAAATACCTCGGGGGTTTAGGACAGAATAGCTGGGTTCCCCAACACTAGCAGGACCCTGAAATAAGCGCTTTGTTTCGAGAAAGTATTAGCTACTCGTAATGACTTTATGGGAGGAGCGGGGAAAATGAATGCGGTAGTTTGAGCGTGTTATGAGAAAAGAGGAAGGAGCTTTCTCAGGGATGCAGGTTATTGGAAGCATCTAGGGTAAAGGAGGGCCACAGCAAGTTGTACAGAAGGATAGCGGGAGTGGGGGACCAGTACTTGTAGACCTGATCCTTTATAGGCTGGACAAAGGTGTGATGATGATCATAATGACTATAGAAGGCTGAACGAATTTTCACTGTCCAGAGAAAGGAGTAATACGTAGTGGTGCCCTGTCACAGCATTCTCCTTAGAATGGGTCTCTAAAGAGAATGCTGGCATCCTGTTTCCTTAACTACTCTTCAGTCATTGTATTTTCGCCAGCTAGCAACAGCGCATCCTTGTAGCGAAATACTTTACTGAACCCCTTGGGAGAGAAATAAATAACACTGATCCTCCGTCTGGTGCTGTCTACTCAGGGTTGCACACCAAGCGGTACGAGGTTGTCCCATCATGAAGGAAAAGAACACCGCTAACCCTATTGCTAACTAATGTACACTGTTGCTAACCCTACAGTCACTACTACCATGGTGTAACGTGCAACTCCATATACAGTGTGATTCGCCAGAAAATCTTTTGTACCATAATAATCGTGTTGAGGACGTTGACAGCTTTCGCGCGCACGCTTATCTCGTCAAATAAGGAACAAACAAGTTATCTCTGTCTGTTTTTCTGTAGTTTAATGAGAGAAATAGTTGTTCATAAAATGAATTTTTGGTGCAGATAAAAATGGCGATGTCGTGTGGCGTCTTACGTCGAAGCTTAGTGTCTGTTCATTTAATAAAAGGGAGAGCGAAACAGGATGGAAAAAAATCCGTAGGTGGCGATGAGGTTCACTTGACAAATGGCAAAGGGGTAGGAGATTTATTGACTAAGTAAACATATCGTATTTTTCCCCGTTTAAAATACTATTACGTGGTGGTGTGGCGGCCATCTTATGGAGCACTGTGTATTACTCGCTGTGTTTTCTCACACAAAACAGAAATATGTTTCCAACGCCGAATAATAATTACCTCATATTTCGTTCACGAAATTAGTATCATGGCGTGTTGATGATGACGTGTAATGAATAGAGAAATTCTTTTTTCTTTTTCTCCATATTGTTCTCCTATTCGCCCTCTTTACCGGCCCAGTAGTAGCCTAGCGTCAGATTTGGTCGAAATCCTGCGTGGCGTGTATGATGTTACTTGTATGTGGGCACTATATCAGTGGCGTAACTTCATTTGTGGCGCTCGGGGTAAGAGACATTCGAGGCGACGCCCTCTCCTTCCCTGTTGCTTGACCTGAGCAGACATGGTACACGCATGTAGACACTTTTTATTTGCCGTAAAGTCGTCGCACAGACATTGAATGGCAGCAGCTGATTCTCAGTAAGGCGGACGAGGTGCCCCCAAGGTGGCGTTTTGTCCGGCGCCCGGGGCAATTTGACCCCATTGCCCATACAAGTTGGGGGAGCGGCGAGTTGCGTTGGACACACCAGTTCTCATCTGATCACTGAAGTTAAGCAACGCAAGCCCAGTTAGTACTGACATGGGTGGTCGCTTGGGAAAGCTGGGTACTGCTAATACCCAATAATCGTCGCATTAGTGTAGTGTGTGTGCAGTATATGCATTAGAACTATACAGTGGACGGGTCTCTAATGACCTCGTAGTTGACGGGACCTTAAACTCCAACAAACAAACAACAACAAACCCATAAAAGTTATGCCACTGCACTATATTGTGTATCTTGCATTACCCAATTTAGATATTGAGAGGTGTCGACTCACAGAACCCTTAGAACTATAAGATGTTTTGGGGGAACCCCATCCCATCTTTAGAAAAGTATATCTTGCTGCTGCTAACGAATCAGCTGTGAAGTTTTAGAACCCCCAGGACGTACTGAGGTTCCGTGGAACACAGTTTGAAGACAGCTGCCCTAGGCTATTTCAATTTTGAAGCCTATTTCTTAAGTTTTGAAGCACGCTAAATGTTAAGGCCCTAGGCTTCCACCTACTTAACCCTCTGGGGACAAGAAGGGTCATATCCGACCCTGGTGCATATTAAAATCGATGCAGCTCATGCACCACTTTATAAAAGATGATGAGATTTCAGGTAATCTCAGGGCAATATTTTGACTAGCGACTGGCAAAGCCAGGAAATTTTAGGATGTATAGTTTGTTTATAATTTTTTTTTGCAACATAGTGGGTCGGATATGACCCACCTTGCAATTAGTGTTAGAAATTTTTGGGAGAATTTTAGCAATTTTTAGATATTTTTCTCAAAATTTCTCTTCTTTCTATTTTTTGTGATCAGGACAGAACCAGCTTAGGTCTTTCAATGATGAAGAAAAATAATTTCTACATGCTTCTGCATGTTTAAAAATTATATCATAGGGTATTTCTCAGCAAGATGCTATGGAAATTCCCATAAAAATTATTTCTTGTCATTTTCAACAATTTTTTATTATTATTCTTTATTTCAAAGCTACTACTTTTAGCTATAAATAATGTTTTGAATTTTATTGCTTTTTTAGATAAATTATATTAGTTTTTGTGATTTTTTTGCATTTTGCAGAATACAGTGTATCTGAAAACGATAAGAAAAGTTATCTCACAATTTTAGGAATGGAGTAAAATTCTTATAATTGTGTTGTATGAATGTAAATGAAGTTAATTTGTATAAAAAATCAGGGTTTATACTCTTTTTAATTCAAGAAATTAGGAAGGAAAAAGGATGGGTCAGATACGACCCACATTGTTAAAATTGCTACAGCAACGTGTCTTGTCCCCAGAGGGTTAACCTAATGGTAAATCCAGTTCTGGTATCATGGTCCGGGATCCAGTCACATAGGTGTTACCCCATTTGTATTTAGCCACTATAGTAATATAGTGGAGAAGTTGGGATAAGAGGGGTGTAGTCATTTAGTCCCAGAACTTTTACTGGAGACACACACCATGCCATCTCCCAATGTTAGATGTAAGTACTGTACTCCAAATAAAGGAATGTATATAAGCAGCCTGCCGGTGTTCACGTTGTTCAGCCTGTTTCTTTGGACGACCCCGTGGACAATTCTTCATTTCTTCTACCACCCATACACTCGGTAACAGTCGCTTAAAGTGGAAGAAGGTCTAGTAAGCATGATGAGCTCTTAGGCGGTTTCCACACCACTTAGGCCACTTCCAGACGACGTCATTCAGACAGAAATGACATGAGCATTTCATGTCCTGGAAGAATGAGGGACATGTCTCTTGAAGACCGGTTGTTGGTTTTATGCTTCCTGCCTCTTTGTTATTTTGGTCAGTGTGTGATTCTCCTGAATTAGCAGATTGCTGTATTGCGATGGACACACCAGTTCTTGCCTGATCACTAAAGTTAAGCAACGCAACCCCAGTTAATCCTAACATGGGTGTTCGCATGGGAACATCGGGTACTGCAAATACCCAAAAATCATTATGACAGCGTAGGTACTGTGCAGACTCTGCATTAGAACTATACAGTGGACGGGGCTGTAATGAACATTGTAGTTGAAGGACCCTTAAACACTAATAAATCAATCTAAACCTTAATTAGCACATGTGCTTTCGAAATGTGTAGCAAGGAATGAATCTGAAACGTGTTACCTCATAATCAACAATTTAACAAACATTTATTGCTGCCATCGAAGAGTACCAGGCACTGTATGATACTGCATCCAAAGATTATTCCAACCTCGATGAGCATATTAAAGCATGGAAGGGCCCCTTTCATAAAAAAAAGATGGGGAACGGCTTACTGATTTGGACACACCAGTTCTCGTTTTATCACTCAAGTTCAGCAACGCACCCCCAGCTATTACTGACATGGGTAGCCTTTTGGCATTGGGAAAACTGGGTACCACTAATATCTAAAAATCGTCTCATTAGTGTAGAGTCTGTGCAGTCTGCATTAGAACTACACAGTAGTCGGGGCTCCAATGACCATGTAGTTAAAGGGCCCTAAAACACCAGTCCTCGTGAGAACACTGAAGTTAAGCAGCGCAAACCCACGTTAGTACCAACATGATTGTTTGGTAGAGAACGTTGGGTGCTGCAAAGGATCTTTCGTGTGTATCGGTAATTGTACGACTATGCACGACTAAAAGTCTCTATTAGTCGGCTCCAGTGTGAGACTACCCTAATTCTTTGTTGGCTATAATAGTTCGTAGTGTCTGGCCTTTTGCACAATAGCTACAATACAACAGGAGTCAGGCTCATGCCACAAAAAATATAGAATATTAATAAAAAAAATCATTTTTATTCTGATTTCTATATATTGTGGATGCAATATGACATCAAGTAAAAGCTGATCGAAGATGTAGGCTGCATATGCCTCTTTTCTCCAAGGAGCAACACTATGCCTCCTGTATTCAGGAGGTACATGTCTTGTTTCTTGCATCCTTAGGGTGAAAGCCGCCTTAGTACAGTAGTTGTGGTAACAAGTCGATCAAAATGGCGGCTACAGCTTCGCGCACACCCTCTAGTTATTAAAGCTGCAGTCTAAATGGCATCTTGAATTTGAAGCGTATACAGAGCATGACCTGATTCCTACCCTTTCTCTGAAGACTCCCTGTACAATGTATCCAACCCTAATTTGCATAGAATTGCGGTTCCAATTAAGAAATTGATCATTTTTCGCAATAGTGTTATGTATGGCCTATTGTTTGAAGATTACAATGTGAGCCTGTGCGCACGGGACAAGAATAGATTTCCTCTACCTTTCAGTTGTTTTGGGATGAGGGAGGCAGGGAAAGGGTGGAAAGGGAACTTTTCGGGACGCAGGCTGTTCCGTGTGGATTGGAAAAGGAGGAAGGCTATTTACAGAGAAGATATATTTTATTTCTCTCCCCAAAGGGGTTAGATTCTATTTCTCCATCCCTTCCTCGCATTATCCCACACCTCTTCTCTCTCTCCTTGTCTTCCCAGCCCCCTGGAGGAAGTGCAGCAATCCTATTGATGTTTATTCTAAAGAAATGGGCGAAACCTGAACATATTCCGCCCATGAAACTCACCTGTGTTTAATCTCTATTGATAGTTGACAATGGAATGTATACAGAATTCAAATAATGAGGGGTGGGTAAAAGAGAATCCTTTTACCGCTTACTCCTTTTCTCCCTCCTATCCCCTCACATCACAAGCTTTCCTAACGCAATCTGCTTTGTGGAACTGTGACCTGATGCTGTAGCGGCCGGTGAAAGGGGTGTCTGTTGATATTTAAAGGATTAAAATAGAAATCCTTTTTACGGGAAATGGTAATATTTTTTTAGTCTTGTTGGCGAACGGCCCCTTCAACCCTTTCCTTGCTCGTCGCACGCATACCCCTTTTCATGTGCCAATTTGGTTCAAATGTTATCAAATTCATTTTCTTCGCTTCATCAATGAAATTTCTCTTTTGTCTTGTTGCCAAATTCAACATTGACGCCTTTGGTCACAAACAAAAAGGACATAGTGGAACTAGAATGGCGACATCATTATGTCGCACCGTCAACACGCAATGTCTCCGCCTCCCTAGTATTCACAAATTTAAAAAAGGAACATAATTATCCCTATTGAGAAAATTTGACCGTTAATTCCCTTGTTTAGAGGCGGACTGAAACAAAGCCTTACACCAGGGCGATCTTAAAGGGATCTGAAGTAATTTGTTTATTTAATAGGAGTTAGTACCCTGTCTGATTGCCTTATCAACGTGTGGGCCGCTGATGGCAAATTAGGCATGATCACCCTTCCCCTCCCCAAACAACTCCTGCATGGTGGAAGGGCGCATTTAGAAAGAGTTAATTTTGTTTAGTTTGTCTAATTTCACTTTCCCTTCTGTTTGCGATGACGACCATTTCTTGGTTTCTTACACACTAGCGGGTTGGGGAGTAAGCCAAGCAGCCATAACAGGCGGAACCCTTATGAGGCTGCTGGCAGATGAGGAGGAGGTAGGTGTAAAGGACGTATGAGAGGGGGAAACTGCAGCACCCAATGTTCCCTACCAATCACCCATGTTGGTTCTAACGTGGGTTTTCATTGCTCAACTTTAGTGATCTCACGAGAACTGGTGTGTCCAACGCATTTATCGATAGGTAACAGGGAAGAGGCCAGGTTCTACACCTTAAAAGTTTTTGCGGTCACAACGTAGCTGTAAAGAAAGGGCTGTTATCATTCTTGTGCACGGGTGACGTCCTACAAGCCCCACGTCTTTATTTCCCTTTCCGGCGGATGGCGCATGCTAGTTCGAACTGACGCCTGATTGACGCCTAAACTGAAGGCACCCGCCACTACAGGCGGACACAGAAAACACAAGCGCTGACCCTGATGCCACCAGGGGGATGCAATTGTAAATAGGTCGAAATTCAGTCAACCTTCGCGCTGAAGTCATTAATAATAAACTTCAGGAAAAGGGCTCTTCCAGTGAAAAGCCATGAAAAACCCAACAAATTTCATATTTTATGTAAATGCCTTCACTAGACGACATGAAGTGTTCAGCCCTAGTTGAAGACTATTCTTTCAACATTAGATATGCACCTAAAAGCAACTACTAACCCTTAATCCGCCTTTTGCAGAATCGAGTACTCATTTTTTTTGTCTATTGAGAAATAATGGCCGATCTGATGGACGGAATTTTTAAGAAGCCGGCTGTCGATCTAATGCTGCAAAACCCCTATGCTTATTAATTATCGGTCTATATTTCTTCATTGGGGTACCTTTCCGACGCCGGTGCACCACTAGGTTCCCTGGAAACTTTGCCGATCCATTCGTTGCATGTACAGTGGTGGTCAGCTAAATAGCACACATCAAAAAATAATGAAATTTAATAATAAACAATATGTATATTGTAATCAACAGTATGATAATTCCTATTACAAAATAAATAAACATTTGCAATTGAAAAATGAA
>JAAFCE010009058.1:7559778-7570834 GCA_013389805.1 Trigoniulus corallinus
CCCCAAAGGATTCCAACTCTACCTCCTTTCTTCTCACCCCCCTTTCTATTCGAAAAGGTGGCATTGACCTCATCAACTACATACCCCTCCTCTCCCCTTAGATGTGTCTCAGCCAGGCCCATGATGTCTACCTTTTCCTGCCTCATAATCTCACATAACTCCATCCACTTCCCTTTCCTCCTCACCCCTTGCACATTTGCAAATGCAATCTTCAGGCTTCCTTGTATGTCCCTATCACCCTTGCCTCCCTTGCTCCTTCTTATCTAGGAACTCCTTCACAAATCCCTGCATCTGTTTCCTCATTAATCTGGTGCCCTTTTTTGTGGGGTGATTACTACTTCCAACCCAGCATTTATCCTGCCCTATCAAGGGGGCCCTGCTTTCTATCAGCTGGATGCCCAAGTCCTTCCTGAACTGCCACGAATACATACTTTACATTTATGTTATAGGCCTAGTAATGATTGAATACATAATGATTTAATTTTCCTCTTGTGGAGTTACTTGAGATCACTTTTTAACCCTTATGTCAATACCCAGAAAGTTCCACATTGTTAAATAACAAGGGTCCCCATATTGAATGAAATGGAATTCAGGCACACACATGGTTTGACATGCAGGTATTTCTGAAGCTATCATATTTCTTGATGCATGATGGCCCATGAATGGTCTTTATGTATTGTTTTATTACAATCTTTCAACCATAGGCAGCCAGCCTTTCGATTCGATATCAACCCCAAAATCCACTGTGTAGAACATTTAAGACGCCTGTTTCATGCATTTGCTGTCCCACACAACAGTAATCTCTTATGCTTTATCATCATATCCTTATCCGACCTGTTGCAGGGGTGGGTCAGTGGGTTCCAGACAGTGGTGGATACAGGAGAGGGAGCAATGAGCAATTTCTACCCCCTCAGTGCCTCAATGGGGCACATATTTCAACTGATGCATGATTCACCTTTGTATCTGATGAAACATTTTCACACTGCTATCCCCATTTCTATACTGCTCAACAGTTCCCCCATTTCAACAGTTGCAGTGCAGTCCACAGTTGGCTAAACCACTGAAGAGAGGGCACTGCCTGAGGGGCAGTAGAGCACCTGTTGAATTGCTAGCTAGATTTGTAACAATGGATTCTGAATATTTAAAAATATTTGGAGTGCACTTATTTGAAGCGCTTCCCCTGATCCACCCTTACCACTACAACCTACCTCCAAACTCATTCCAAGTTTGTTTTCGTTTTACCCCATGCTTCTTCTTTCCTCTTCACATTACAACATCATCATTTGCATCAATGCATCCATTCATCATCATACTCTTTCCCTGTCTGCAGCTGGGTCATGTCTGAGTTGCATCTCTCCACTCCCAATTATCTCCCACCAGGTCCCCATCCACCCCACACACCACCGTTTCCTTATGTACAACCTCCACCAACCAGTGCAATAGTGTTTTGTCTGATCTGCCCAACACCAGCTGCCTAGACAGTGACAAATGCCTCTTTCCAGGTGTGGATTCAAAGTGGGGAGCAATGCAGTGCAATGGGGTGCAACTGATGAGGTATTTTACATTGCTATCCACATTTCTATACTGCAAGTCCAACAGTTGCAATCAAATCTGTAGTTGGCTAAACCACTGAAGATAGGACATTTTGTAAGGGGCAGCAGATGACCTATTGTACTTGCTAGCTAGATTTGTAGTAAGGGATTTTGAATATTTAAAAATACTGTATTTGGGGCGCACTTTTTGAAGTGTTCCCCCTTGATCTGCTGCTGGATCCATCACTGCCCCTTTCCTTTATGAATGGCCAACATCCCTATCATCTTTCAGCCATCTATTTCAAGGGCCAATATATCCTGTCCAAGGGACATTTAGACAATAGTCCACCATAAATAATAGCATACTATTTCTTGGCTTGTATTTACCATATATAGACCATCTAACATTAATAAGTTCAAGAATACATATGAATACATGATGACATAAATCATCATCATCATCACACCCTTATCCTGCCTATGGCAGGGTCGGGTCTGCAGGTTCTAATCCTCCACTCCCGTCTATCCCCAACCAGGCTCTCATCCACCCTGCATGCACTCATGTCCCTTTGTATAACCTGCTCCCATGTCTGCTTGGGTCTTCCCCTGCTCCTGCTGCCCCATAATATACTGCATGAGATCCTCCTCCCCCTTTGCATCACATGCCCATACCACCTCAATCTATATCTTCTAATCTTCTTCACAATGTCTCCCACCCCACGCTGCCTCTAACATACTCGTTGCAGACTGTGTCAGCACACGACACCCCACTCATGTAACGCAGCAATCGCATGTTGGCCACATGCAGCCATCTGGCATTGATTCTGTGGGTAACGTTGGAGTTGATTTTCCCATTGCTCTGAATCACTGATCCTAGATACCTAAGCTCACTCACTGCTGGTAGCACCTAATTTCCACAACGAACTACAACTCCCTTGGTCCTAGCTGCTCCAATTGAAAGCTAAGTACTCTGTTTTCTTCATGTTCACCTTCAGGCCCTCCTTTGCCATTGCTGTTGTAATGTCCTGTAAGCCCTGTTGAACCTCCTCTTGCGACTCCTCTAACCTCCCTACATCGTCAGCATATACCAAGCACTGGGGGGCCCATTCCCCTATTCCTGTCAGCAGATCATCCACTGCCAAAGCAAATAGATGTGGGCTGAGAGCTGATCCTTGATGAAGCCCTACCTTCATCAAGGTAGACACCAGTATTCCCCCATGCCGTCCTCACCCTAGTGGTGGAACCATCATACATATCCTGTATTATTCTGATATGCCCTTCATCCACTCCCTTTCTTCTTAAAACATCCCATACTACCTGTCGTGGGACAGTATCATAGGCCTTCTCAAGGTCCACAAAGATTGCATGCATGTCCTTCTTTACTGCTCTATGCTTCTCAACCATTTGTTGTAGAATAAAGATCGGTTCCATTGTTGACCTACCAGGCATAAACCCAAACTGGTTTCCTCGTACACTAGTACAATTTCTGAGGCGACATTCTATGACCCTCTCCCACAGCTTCATAGAATGACTCATTAGCTTCATGCCTCTATAGTTCTCACAGTCTTGAGCATCACCTTTGCACTCCTGGGCATCACCATCCCTTGAAGGGGATGAGCGAATCAGCTTGCGCCAACCAAAACCCGAACGTGGAAGAAGTAAAAAATGAATATTTAAAACCCTCCGTGCAGGAGGTCATAACTCCACTGCCCGTGTTATAGCGCAATGCATCCATGGGACACTCTGAGGTAATTTGACATATACAGTACCTCAAATCGTCCGGTTTTATCTCACAGTGTCCAGGCGTTTTGCCATGTACTAATTGGACGTTAGGGATTTGTGGCGCACAAATAACATCCCGATTAAGTTCAGGGGTTGTTAACCCATTAACTGCCATGATGATCCCCAAATGGGGATTTTGACTTTGTCCCCTTATTGCTTCGTTTAGTTCTCTACTTTGTTTAAGAAGTGGCCATGATACCTATGATAATCCGCCGTGATGGATAGTGGTTAGCACACTCGGCAACTGCGTCAGTAGTTGTAGGTTCGATACTGGACCAAGGTGGGTCGGCTTCTTTTGGGTGAGAGAGAGGCTGCAAGTGCGCCTTCTTTTAGATGAGAAGTAAAGCCGAGGTCCCGTGTGGGTGTACGATGGCACTTGCATGTAAAAGAACCCTCTCTACTATTCAACGGGTAGATGTGGCAAAGTTTCCAGGTGTTGGAGCTTGCCCCCAGGCGTTGGTAGCAATTCTCAACGAACTCTAGACCGACGACAAATAAACGTAGCATTGCAGCTTTGGCTGGCAACCGGCTGCAGAAAAAAACTATGTCCATTCAGAGGGACAAGATGGATACCCAACCCTGCCATAGGCGGGAAAAGGGTTAGGAGTTGCTTAGGAGTTCCATGATACCTATACAACCTTTCAAAAGAGTTCTATACTACCAGACTCTCATTTTATTCCAAAGATCCCAAGTAACTCCATTTAAGGTCAGCTGGTCTGCAAATTGGTTCATAAAAATATTGAGCAGTTTGAAATTTCATTCTTGAAAAAAATTATGCAAGTTGAACTTTAAAAACATGAAGCATGTTGTTTCTTCTGGTGATTATTGAGGTTAATCATTTAGAAAACATACAGTTGGGTCTCTTTTTATGTGGTATCTTTTTATGCAATTTCCAAGTTCTGTGGTTTGCATTTGAGTAAAAAAAATTTGGCCAAATTTGCATACTGTATGCTTGTTCAGGAAGTATAGTCAGTCTAATGCCCATGACACCGATTAAATCCACCGACCATTGTATTAGCCAGTCAAAGAAGTTTTAGTCTGTCAGAAATTTGCATACATAATAGGGAGTTCCGCAGTTGTACATGACACTTCACAATCATACCATTATCATCATACCCTTATCCCGACTGTGGCAGGGTGGAGGTGATTTGAACATTTTTAACCATGATGATATAGAAGAACTGCTGGTTGATGATGTCTCCCACCCCAAGCTGCCTCTCACATACTCGTTGCAGACTCTGTCAGCATGGAACACCCAACTCATGTAACGCAGCATTTGCATCTCAGCCACTTGCATTCTCCTCTCGTGGTTCTTCCATCACTGCCCAGCACTCCGATCCATATAGCATTGTGGGCCTAACCACAGCTTTTAAACCCTGCCTTTCAACCTCATTGGGACTCTGTGGTCACACAGTGCACCACTTGCCTGTCGCCACTTTAGCCATCCTGCATTGATTGTGTGAGTAACGTCAGAGTCGATTTCCCCATTGCTCTGAATCACTGATCCTAGATACCTAAACTCTTTCACTGCTGGTAGCACCTCATTTCCACAACGAACTACACCCCCTTGGTGCTGGCTGCTCCAAATAAAAGCTAAGTACTCTGTTTTCTTCATGTTCACCTTCAGGCCCCCCTTTGCCATTGCTGTTGTAATGTCCTATAAGCCCTGTTGAGCCTCCTCTTGGGACTCCTCTAACCTTCATACATCATCAGCAACATGATGACATGAATAATTTCTAAAAATTGATTTTTTGTATTAAACTGTACGTGACAGAACATTTTAATTATTTTTCTAGTAATCAGCATGCTTAAAACTGTAAAAAACAATAATTGTTTTGAAGACAATTTTTTCATCACTGACCTGTGTAATTAGCTGCTCATTCCCCTGCCCTGTCTAATCGTGCTGTCTACTAACTGAACCACCTCCTCAAAATCTTTCCAAAAATCTGCTTTTATTGGGTCACCCAGGCCTGCTTTGGGGCATATGCACTTCTGAGGTGGAGCCCTATACCTCACCAAACTACAGTAACTAACATTAGCCTACTGCTAATTCTCCTAACTGAAGTGATCCCCTGCTGCAAATCACTACCTAGTATAATACCCACCCCATTTTGTCCTTCTTCACTACCCAAATAGATCAGCTTTTATCCCTCCCCCAGAGCCTTTGACCTATTACCATTCCACTTTGTCTCCCAGAGGAATGCAATGCTGATCTTCCTATGCTTTAGGATTTCAACTAGCTCCCCAGTTTTCCTTGAGAGGGTCCCTATATTCCACATCCTAGTCATAGTCTAGCCCCCCATTTGATGTGACAGTACTCACTGGGGGCATGTCCAGAACTCAAAGCAATAATGGCAGGTCTATCTGTAGGGGGTGCCATCCAACCCCACACTTCCAAGTGAGTGGAGGTCTCACACTCACCTGACAGATGCACTTAGACAATGCCAGAGGGATGCAGCTCTAGTACTGCATGTCCCCAGCAGGCAACACAACCAATATCAACAATAATAATAACACTAATAATACTAAACTACTTAAAATGATAATTAAAGGGATAATTAAATTAAATTGGATTAAATTTATACTGTAGGGGGTCAGTACCAGGCTTCAAATGCAGCATAGTCGAGACGATGCATGCTGTGAAGCAGCACAACAAGGTCAGCAGAAAAATATCATGAAATTAGGCTTAAACAGTGCAACCCCATGAAAATTCCCCAACCATTAAAAAGAAACAACAACACCTACAGCCCTACCTTTACTGCAACGGTGGGGGATTCTTCCTTGGAAAAAAGTGGTTTTTTACCTGGAAAATGTTGTTAATCACCAAAAATAGGATTTTAAGTATTATGAAAGTGAAAGGGATGAATGCCTGGTTATTTTGCAGATAGGGTCAAATTATATAACTCATTATAAACCTGCCACAGCAGTTCTGGAAGGAATTGTGGAAATTGCCAAGGAAGTCAAACGTATCAGACCAAAGGCAAAGGTAATGCTCTGTGCAATCATTGAAAGAAAGGACAGAGGTGGAGTAGCCACAGCTAAGGCCCAATGGGTAAATGGCAGGATGTTTCTTGAAGGACAATTGATTGGAGTGAAGCTCCTTGAATATAGGGTATATCTCACAGATCTTCACAACAGGTGTACAAGGGAAAGATTGCATTTCAATAAGAGGGCTGCCACTAGGGTTGGGAGAAAAATTAAGCAGTTTATAGTTGATTTTTTTAGGGAAGACAGAGAGTCATGGTGCTCCAGGTTAGTCACAGCATACATAGCAAGGTGCTACTAGACAGCAATGATGCAGGGATGGTCAAGAGATTAGCAGTAACTTATCAATTGACTTTGCTTGTTCTCAATTATAGAAGCATAGTCAATAAAGTGGCTGAGTTTAATACCCTTGCTGCTACATGTGTTGCAAATTAAAACTTCACTTCACAAAAATTCCTTAGCTTTAACTTGCACTGTCCTCATCCAGCCTGGTGGTCTTTCTTGTATAGATCTCTCCATCTGCTCCCCTGGGTTGGCGCCAGGTTTACAATGGGAGGTTCTGTCTGACCGTTGTGGAAGTGACCACTTCCTCATCAGGATTAGCAGCGGAAGTGGGGCTCTGCCCCAATGACCACCATGGTGGTGTCTGCATTGGGCAGACTGGGAGGAGTTTGCCTGCTGAATCCACTTTCACCCCCTGTCAGGGTGGCATTGGCATCTGTTCCCAAGAGCTCATGTAACCCACCCTGAGCACAGGTGCCATGGGGGACAGAGGACTGTTGGAGTGCGATTCTGGCCCACAGGGGCTCCCTATGCCTCTTCCAGTCTCATCCAACTGATGCCAATCATGTCAACTATCTCCCAGCCTGGGCATTTGCATGAAGGGTAATCAAGCACGCCAAGCACTCCTCATGGAGCAAGTACATCTCCTCACTTACCCACCACACGCCTTCCAAGAATGTCTGGGAAAAGCTGAGGAAAATCAAGGGAAGGTACTTACCATCCTGTTGCTCTGGTCTCCTTGTGCAAGGGAGACATCGACTCCTGCCGAGTGAGGTGGCTGAGGAGTTAGCAAGGACATTTGCAGCCATCTCCAGTTCCCAGCACTACACAGCAGCTTTCATTAAACAAAAAGAAGCTTAACTTCTCTGGTGGTGTTGCTAAGGGGTATAACGACCTGTTTACCCCTTGGGAGCTGCAGGCATCTCTAGCAAGGGCCCGGGATACTGCCCCTGGCCCTGATAACATCCATTCCCAATTGCAATGACACCTACCTGAGAATGGTCTTTCCTACCTCCTTAAGGTTTTTAATTATATTTGGCAGCAGTACAAAATCCCTACAGGCTGGCAGGAGGCTATCATCATTCCCCTCCCAAAACCTGGAAAGGATAGTAGCCTCCTGACGAATTGCAGGCCCATATGCTTGATGAGCTATCTGTGTAAAACCATGGAACGAATAGTAAACTGGCGTCTGGTGTGGTATCTAGAACGGCACCACCTTCTTGCCAATGCACAATGTAGCTTCCATGCTGACAGGTTTCTGGTGTATCATTTGATCTCACTGGAGACTGAAGTACGTGAGGCCTTTCTCCACCAACAGCACTTGGTGGCTGTCTTCTTTGATGTGGAGAAGGCATATGATACCACATGGTGCAATGGCATATTGGAGACCTTGCACCAGTTGGGGCTCAGGGGTAATTTGCCCCTCTTCCTACATAGCTTTTTGTCCAACCAGACCTTCAGAGTGTGTGTGGGTAACACCTACTCCTCCACCTTTTTGCAGGAGAATGGTGCCCCACAGGGGAGCATACTCAGTGTAACGCTCTTTGCTTTTGCAGTGAACGGTTTTCCTTCCTCCATTCACCCCCTGGTACTATTTGTGGACGACTTTTTCATCCAGTACTGGGCTGCCACAATGCATGGCATTGAGTATCAGCTGCAACTGGCACTAAATACAGTGGTACCCCACTTAATGAACGAAATTCTTTCCAGCGATACGTTCGTTATGAGGGGTGTTCACTGTGCAGAACACAATTTCCCAAGTGCAGTGCTGATTGTTAATGAGCAAAACACTCTAGGGCCCATTTTTGGGGGGGTTCATACTTCACAAAAACTAGGAATTGCCCTGCAATGAGAAGGCAGTCAATTACTTGCAGTGTGCAGTTGAACGGTGCTCATCAGCAAATGCCATGCATTGAGGGGTCCATTCTCCTACTCCCGTCAGTAGCTCGCCCATAACCAGAATAAAAAGGTATGGATTTGAGTGCTGAACCTTGGTGCATCCCAAACTTCACTGGGAAGCCCCCAGTATTTTCCCCAAGGTGTCCTTATCCTGGCTGTGGAATGGAACCATCATACGAGTACATATACTAAACTATTCGAATAAACCCTTTTTCTACCCCCTTTTGCATAATGCCTGTTGTGGAACACTGGTAAGCCTTCTACAAGTCAATAATGATGGTATGGAGATCCTTCTTAGATGCTTTATACTTTTCTATCATATGCCTCAGAATGAAGATTTGTTCCATTGTGGACCTGCCTAGCATGAACACAAACTGATTTCCACGGACACTAGTTCTATCCTGTAGGTGACATTCTATTACATTACATTGGTATAACTCATTGGATTAATACCTCTATAGTTACTACAATCTTGGGCATCCTATACCAGTGGTGGCGAACCGTTTTTGAAGACGGGTCACAATAAAACAAAAGAAAACCAAGAATTTGTCCACGGGTCAGATGCAAGCACTATTCAATTTTATGAATAAAAATAAGTTATTATTAATAGTGAATAAAGTTTATTAAAGGAGGGAATAGAGAACGTTCATCCAACTTTTATTACACCTTTAACATCATCTCATTAACACTCGGGCCACTTAAAATTGCACGGTGGGTCGCAGGTTTGCCAGCACTCTCCTATATAGTTCCTAGTTCACTTTGTATATTGAACAAGCGTTCGTTATGTGAAACACGTTCGTTATGCGATACTCCCGCGCTTTTTTGACGGTGTTCGCTATAGGGAACATTCGTTATGCGATGCGTTCATTAAGCGGGGTACCACTGTACTGCCAATGAGTTTGCCAACTCACATGGCTATAAGTTCTCCCCTGAGAAAACAACAGTCATGCACTTCTGTCGTAAACAAGGGCTTCAATCTGAGCCTCAGCTTACCCTGAATGGCTACCACCTCCCAGTTGTAGAGGCAGCTTGGTTTCTTGGTCTCCATTTGACAGCCGCCTGACATGTGTCCCACACTTGAAGGAGCTGAAGGCTAAGTGCCTCCGCCCCCTAAATATTCTGTGGTGCCTGCAGGGAACTGGTTTTGGGGCAGATCAAACGGTGATGCTTCGACTATACCAATCACTCATTCGATCACATCTTAACTATGGCTGTGGCATGTACGGCCTGGCCACTCCATCTACTCTCTGGATGCTGGACAGTGTACATCATGCTGGCATCCGGATGTCCATTGGGGCATTCTGCACATGTCCAGTGCTCAGCCTTTATGCTGAGTCTGGTGAACCGCCACTGACTTGCAGCAGCAGTGCTTGGCAGCTGCATATATTTTGTGGCTGAAAGGTCAGCCATAGCACCCTACACACCTGGCCATGTTTAGTCGCACTCTGTGGCAGCCGTTCAACCACCACCAAGGGTTCTCCCTCCATTTGGCATGCAGTCTCACTGGCCTGTCCTGGGTGTGACTCTGCCTAGGGTGCAGTCTGTACTGCTGGCCTCTGTGCCGCCCTGGACAGCACCAGAGCCAAGTTTTAATTGGACACTCACCACCCTCCCCAAAGCCAGTACTGATAGATCAGTGTACCAACAAGAGTTTGGATGCCTCTCTCTGACCTATCAGGGCCATGTTTTTGTTTACATGGATGGGTGGAAAGATGGTACCTCTGTGGGTTGGTCAGTCTTTACAACTGGTCATCTCTTTGGGGGCACCTTCCAGGCATCACCAGTGTCTTAACTGCAGAGCTCACCACTCTGCACAGGGCACTGGAACTCATCCAATTTTTGAATCGCCAACACTTTGTGGTTGTGACTGACTCCCTATCCTCCCTTCAGCTGTTGCACACCCTCTATAGCAGGCATGCCATCGTCCAGGGTGTGCACCATTTGCTGCTCACAATTCACCAGCAGGGCAAGACAGTGTTGATTATGTGGGTCCTGGGGCATGTTGGCATCATGGGCAATGAGATGGCTGATGCCCATGCCCATTTGGTGGCCCACCTGCCAGATGTACCTGACACCACTGTCCACTCCTCTGATGCTCTCCCAATGGTGTGGTGGGCCAATGACGGTGAACAGTGGCAGTGAACAATGGCAGTCCCAGTGGTTTGTGGAGACCACCAAAAAACTGCACACTGTGGTGCACTGGGTGTCCTCATGCCACCAGTCACAGAGGGAGGAGGTTGTGCTTGTTAGCTGTGAATTGGTCCAACGTTCCTCACCCACTCCTACATACTTCGGGGTGAGGATGAACCATGGTGTGACTGAGCCTCTCACAGTGGCACACATCTTCAGTTACTGTGAGAGATACTGTGAACTTAAATACTGACTGGGGTTGGTGCAGAGCTCTCTGCCTCACTTGGGGATAACCCCCAGGGAGTTGAGAACTCACTTATATTTGTGAAAGAGGCAGGCCTCTTTCACAAAATCTAATACCTACCCTTTTTCTGGTGGTTTTTGCCTTTTGCTTTTGTGTTGTTTGCTTTTTCGTGTCTGTTGTCAGCTTTTGCCTTTATTTATTG
>JAAFCE010009058.1:7580145-7629284 GCA_013389805.1 Trigoniulus corallinus
TCCCCCCCCCCCCCCCGAGCAAAAGCAACTCATAACCCTTATTCCGCCTTTTGCAGGGTATTCGTTTATTTTATTTCACAGGGTATCCATCTTGTCCCTCTGAATGGGCACAAGGGCGATATATTGGTCATTGTTTTTCCACAGCCGGTTGCGTGAATTCCACCGACGCCAGGGGATGAGCTCCTACACCTGGAAATTTTGCGTCATCTACCCGTTGCGTAGTAGAGCGGATTGTTTTACGTGCAAATGACATTGTAAACCACACGGTTACTTCTCATCCGAAAGGCGCACTCGGGGTATCTCTCTCGCCCGAAATAAGATAACCCACCTGGGTCCAATATCGAACCTAGTACCACTGACTCTGTGACCAGAAACTCTACCCACTGCGTCACAGATGTGGGGTCGATGTGAACCTGAGCATCTACCAAACAATTTTACAACGTTTTCTAACATTGTGTACCATCACGGTATCCACCCGATAAAGACATTCAGACTTTACTTTTGGTTCGTGAGGCGAGGTAGGAAGTGTACTCGATACTGCGTCAGTGGTTCTAGGTTCGATACTAAGCCAAGGTGGGTTGGCTTCTTTCGAGCGAGAAAGGGCCCAGAGTGCGCCTTTTTTCGGATGAGAAGATAAACCGAGGTCCCATATAGTGTACGACGGCATTCACACGTTAAAGAACCCTCTGTACTACACAACAGGGAGATGAGGCAAAATTCTCAGCCGTAGGAGTGCACCTCTTGGGTCCAACGGAGTGCCCCAACGAACAGTACACCGACGATAAATAAGCATAGTGGTTGCAACTTTGGTAGGCAGCTGGCTGAGGAAAAATCACCGTCAAATATATCACCCTTGTGTCCATTAAGAGGGATAAGAGGGGTACCCGGCCCTGCCATAGGCGGGAAAAGGGTTACGAGCTGCGTTTGTTTGTGCACCTCATGGGGCCACGGCTTTACTTCCCATCCTACAAAACGCACTCTTGGAGCTTCCCTTTCACTCTCGTAGTAAAGAAGTCATCCTGCTGTGATGCAGCCTGCAAACTGTCACTGAGACATTGTGACAGGCTTTCTTCAGCTAGCATACTGAGGCCTTCTCGCATCAGCAAAAGACCTCTTGCACCGCTTGCTGGTGTTTATTAGAGCCCCGTCCACTGCAAGGTTCTAATGCAAACTCTGCACAGACATTATGCTGTTACGGCAATTTTGGGGTGAGATATACTGTATTAGCAATACCCATGTTAGTACTTACTGGGGTTGTGTGCTTAACTTCAGTGATTACAAGAGACCTGGTGTGTCCAACGCAATACAACCACTTCCGCTAAATACTGGTAAATCAAACTAAGGCTATAAAATTGATCCTAACAGGAGTCAAATACGTTACTCAAACGGCTCACGGCGGACTCACGGCCCGCTGGAGATTTTCCGGGTCCTTGGGGGAAAAGTTCTTAGTGGGGACCTCTCCTAAATTATTTGGAATTTTAACCAAAACTTAGTACCCCTGAGCGCAAGGCTAGAAAAATCTGACGTTTGAGCCCGCCTTAAAGTAGAGGTGAGAAATGATTCCATTTTATGAAGTGTAGCAGGCTAGTAAATGGGCCCAACATTTCAAAAATTTGAAGTGAGTGTCGCACTTCCGGTTGGAAAGCAAATACGTCGATCCTTCTCTTTCAGTAGCTCATTTGAATCGAAGGCCTAAGTTCTTGCAGCCTCATTTCGACGTTTGAGGAACGGAAAGGAGGGTGATAGACCAGGTGATTGAGGGGTGTTCTCACCGTCCCTAATTCCTACCCCCTCCACAAGAACCTTGTATGCAAATTTCCAGATCCCTACTCCATTTTCGTTTCAAAGTTTTTAGGGCCGCGACAATATTAGTATCCTAATAATTGAGCTGATAATGGCGTCGATGCTATCCTTTTTGTTAATTTTTTAAACGAATTCTATATTCTAATTTCTGTATGCAAATGAGACTGGAAGAAGCTAATCATCAAACATTGAATGTGAAAGATAAGGAATGTGGAGACAGCAGCAGCAATAGGGTCTTGGAAAAAGGGGTAACAGCACCTCTCTGCCACCCTTTTCATACCGGAAGAATATCCCTCCGAGAAGATGAAGGCTCTGTTGTCAGGCCAAGCATACAACCGTTATTGTCATCCTTGTCTATTGCCATCGCAATTTTCCCCCTTCCACTCTCTCCCGAATTTTCCTCCTTCCTCTACTTCTCCATAACATGCACCTCCTCTTATCCCCAACCCCTTTCCTTCCTCCTATCAACCCTTTCCTTGTCCTATGTTAATTTGATTCATTGTTTTCAAAACTTTTGTTCGATATATCAAATTCCTTTGATGTCCGTTGTTGTGAGGACTAATAGAAAAACCAGTCATCAAGGTATGAAGATTATTTCAATATCTATAGTCATTTCTGACTGGAGGATCGGTAGAATGACGTCATCAGAAGACCTAGAACCTTGGAGCACCTTGTCAGCCACTGCTTCACGCATCATCAGTTTAACCCATTTTCTTGCCTACTACCGTTAATGCTGCAGGTGTATAGTGGCGCACCTAGGGTATTGGAAGATTGGGCAGATGCCCTAGGCGCCAAAAACGCAATTGAAATTCAACGGGAGCATCTCATCTGGAGGGACGCAATGAGTTTCATTTTTTCTAAGGGGGTTATGGAGGGCCCAAGCTGCAGCATTGAGCAATGGCTAACCTCAGCAACGCCTTACCCTTTCCCGCCTATGGCAGGGTCGGGTACCCATCTTGATACTAGTATGTATGTTACTGCAACGGGTTGGTGAGTCCGCCAAGCAGCCATAACGGGCCGGACCTTGCGGAGGCTGCTCGCTGGTGAGAGGGAGTTAGGAGTAGGGGATGACGGGGAGGGGAAATTAGCAGCATCGAATGTTCTCAACCAACCACCCATATTGGTGTCCTTGTGTCCATTCCTTCTGAATGGACAAAACATTCCACCGACGCCAGCGGGTGTGCTCCTACACCTGGAAATTTTTGTTTCTCTTACCCGTTGTATAGTAGAGAGGGTTCTTTTACGTGCAAATGCTATCGAATACCACACGGGACCTCGTTTTACTACTCATCCGAAAGAAGGCGCACTCGGGACCACTCTCTCACCCGAAAGAAACCAATCCACCTCGGTCCAGTAGCGAACCTAGAACTACTGACGCGGTCACTGAGCGTGCTACCCACGGCGCTACCGAGCAGGTCGCAACTTACTAATGCAAATTACAAAAATGTTCTGAATACCCTGCCGTATGGCGCCAAATATCCTAGGTGTACCCCTGCAGCTATACCAATATGTCGGGAGCGGCGAGTTGCGTTGGACACACCACTTCTCGTCTGATCAATGAAGTTAAGCAACGCAACTCCAGTTTGTACTGACATGGGTGGCCGCTTGGGAAAACTGGGTACCGCTAGTATCCAAAAATCGTCTCATTAGTGTAGTGTCTGTGCAGTCCCTGCATCAGAACTACACAGTGGACGGGGCTCTAGTGACCTTGTAGTTGAAGGGCCCTAAAACACCAACAAACAAATAAACAAACCAACATGTCCCGTGGCGTCGGTGACTGACCTTTCCTGAGTTTGGCATGAGTATAGTGCCTTTCCTTCTGGTGTCACTAGCCGGCCCTGACATACAGTAGTTCGAGGTAGGGCTAAAATGTGCGTGGAGATCGGTAAAGATGTTTGCCGGCGAATCCGTACGCCCTCTTGATGTGGAGACAGGCAAGCGGAGCCCTGTGTGATAGGAGGCTCCCAATCCAGACGAAAGGGAAGTTTTACAAGGCAGTAGCTATGCTATATGGATCAGAGTGGTGGGTAGTGAGGACGAGCCACGTCAATAGAATGCAAGTAGCTGAGATGCGTATGCTGCGGTCCATCAGTAGGGTGTCAAGAGCTGATAGAGTTACGAATGAGTATATTAGAGGTAGCCTGGGGGTGGGGGGACATCGCGAAAAAAAGAGGGAGAGTAGGTTGAGTTGGTATGAACACGTAATGCGAAGACGGGAGGAGTGGTAGTGTGGTAGTGTGTGGGGTGGACGGGGACCTAGTGGGAGATAGACGGGTGTGGAGGGCTAGAACCCGCAGACCCAACCCTGCCACAGGCGGGATAAGGGTACGATGATGATGAATCTGACGTAAAGTAACTTAAGGGCTGCCACATTCGACTGTGCGTAAAAGTTCCTCATGCTAAAAACCATGCGTAAAACCGAGGTCCCGTGTGGTGCGCGATAGCATCTGCACGTGAAAGAACCCTCTCTATTATGGAACGGGTAGAGGAAGCAAAATTGCCAGGTGTAGGTGCTCGCCCCCTGTCTTCGGTGGAATGTCCCAATGAACAATAGAAATAAATAGCATAAGGGTTGCAGCTTTTATCGGAAACCGGCGGTGGGGAAACAATGTCCAATATACCGCCCTTGTATCCACTCAGAGTGACAAAATGAGTACCCTACCCTGCCATAAACGGGGAGAGGGTTAGAAGTAACATGTAACCTAGCCCTATGCTGTATGCAAACATCAAGCGGGATTAGCAGTACCCAGTTTTCCCAAGCGGCCACCCCTGGCATTACTAGCTGGGGGTGTGTTGCTAAACTTCAGTGATCAGACGAGTACTGGTGTGTCCAACGCAATAAGCCGCTCCCGACAAAATTGGGCACGCGACCCTGCCATAGACGGAAAAATGGTTTAGCAAGTGACTAAATATAGTGTACGTGTGGTTCGTATGTACTATAAAGGATGAAGTAAGCGGACGTCCAAGTCTCTTCTTACCTTCTCTTCCATTCATTTGAGGCAGGGTATGCAGTGGAGAAGCGAGGGCGCCTCACTGTACCCCATTTACCCCTCACCTTCTGTTTCATAAACATTTTTGCTAATTTCGTCGACGTCGTCTTCGTTGTCATCGTCGTCGTCTCGGCCTTTGTTGGCTTTTTACCTTCGTCTCGTGTTTCACGTTTCTTTGTTTTGACGGTGATGCATCGTGACAAGATAAGTGAGGTGAACCGAATTGGTTGGGCGATGGGTAACTGGGGATGGTGAAGATACGCTCGATGATGACCCTAATCCCGTGTTCACCTTCTTCTCTCCCTCTTTAACCCCCCTTTTGGACACCCCCTTGTGTATTTACCTTGCCAATTTCTCAACCTTCTTGAAGATGGTGTGTCGACCACAGCCTCTTGAAGCGGTGCTACTGCTGCTGTCACTTCCACTCATGGTCACTAGACAATAGACATTTTGCTTATTTTGTGTGCAATTAATTTTTCATTAAGTTTTTTTTCTCTTTACCAGATTTTTTCTATTAAAGGTCCTAGACCTTTGTCCCTTTTTTTCTGTACTTCGCCGACATGTAGAAAATAAGTTTGGACCACACACAAATCAGTTTCAGATGAAAAGAGGACTTCAGCCTGTAGGGTAGGAATTTGTAAGGAAAGCATAATTAATTTTTGTGTCATCTTTTCAGCAGGTATCATGGTCATCATTTGAGATCCTTTTCAACAGAAGAGCTTTTCAAATTTCGATCAGAGAATTAAATGCACTCAGTTAAGGTAGGCCAGCTTCACATCTTGATTGTAGCTCCGGTTTTGGAGGCCCAGACTTGCTTCACGGACCCTTACAGAAAGGACACTTCACGGACCAACCTAATGTCGAACTTTAATCGAAGATTAATCGTTTCGTTTGCAAATCTTGATTCTATCCAGTTCCGGTGGTCCAATCTTGTGGATCCTCATAGAAAGGAAACGTTAGGGCCTTTCTTTTTCCTCTCCCCCCCGCGTTCTTCAGAGTGCAATAGAGCGGCTGCATTGCGTTGGACACACCAGATCTCGTCTGATCACAGAAGTTAAGCAACACAAACCCAGCTAGTACTAGCATAGGTGACCACTTGGGAACACTGGGTACTACTAATACTCAATAATCGTCGTAACAGCATAGTGTCTGTGCAGTCTATCCATTAGAACTACGCAGTGGACGGGGCTCTAATGACCGTTGTAGTTGAAGGGCCCTATCTATCCACGTAGATTCGAAAGTATCTCCTCACACAGGGGTGACCTGTGGTACGGCGACAGTTCCATCTTTTTGTTTTCCCATCTTGGTTCTATCCGGTTCCGGTGGTCCATATCCTTCTTTCTTGGAACCTTATAGATGGGATTCTAGGTCTTCCTCCTTCCTCCCGAATCTTAGTATTTTGTTTATTTTGAGGGCGATGAATAACGCGCTTTGATGATGTGTGATCAAATTGTGTTTTGCGGGCCCTTACACAGTGCTCCACAGCATTCCGCCCTATAAAACTCAAAGGGCACTTTAGGTATCTTTACACTTATGAGACAGTAAGTCACTTCTGAATGAGACTAGAAACGAACTTGCCTACTTTCTTGAACTTACTCAGAAGTAAGCGACACTGCAGCTTGGGTGTATTTTTTGCGCTGTCGTTTTCACGTCTTGAAAATATAGCTAAGGGCACATTACGCTTTTTTACATTTCTAACCTTCCACTTATCAGGGAGTTCCATCAGATTCAAGCCTGCGTACTTTAGCGCGCTTTAGAACATGACGGACTCATGTTCTACTTAATTTTGAACTTTGTGCTAATTAAAAGCCTTTTTTTACGGACTCGTAATGTTCTAAATCAACCATCAGTTTAGGGTCCTAATGTCAGCTACTTGTTGACCGCCATGTGGTTAGTTTATTTCCGTGTAGAAAAGGTCCTTTCACAGTTTGTTCTCTTCCTATAAATTGTACTGGACTATGGTTAAATTTTGAAGTCGACGGACACTCTTTCTCAAGACATCCAAGGCTAACGCTAACCAAATTATTTCGGGAAAAGAATGATCACCGTGATGTCCTCATGTATGTTATGCTAATGGGTTGGAGAGTAAGCCATACAGCCATAACAGGCCAAACCCTAAGGGGCTGCTCACGGGAACGGAGGAGGTAGGTGCAGAGAGTGGGAGAGGGGAAATTAGTAGCACCTAATGTTCACTACCAACCACCCATATTGGTTTTCACTTGGGTTTGCATTGTCTGACGACAACTGGTGTGTCCAATGCAACTCAGCCGATCTTAAAATCCATTTTGGGGGTCCCTCAAACTTCGCAATCATTTGAAAGTCCTTATGGGCACGATGAACGCGCTAGGATATTCCGTGGCAAACCTTAGCATTTCCCACATTTTCAGCTGTCTGAATTATTATTGCCAACGAGCCTATAAGTCCCTATATACTCCAGTGGTTCTCATTCATGATGTCCGAGTGGCGCAGGTTTTGTCGATGAACGGCAGGATCGTTATGGCGGTCGGAAGTTGGCTGCTTATGTATGGATGCTGTACGAGAGTACTCTATAGGAACGTGGCGTCATCCGGTGAGCAACTCTAGAAAGTCTATTTAAAAATTATTCCTACAGATGACGCTATATTACGGTGGAGAGACTTTCCTTTGCAATGCAGTATATCACTCGAAGGTTCATCTTCATCATTATACCCTTATCCCGCCTGTGGCAGGTTCGGGTCTGCGGGTTCTAGCCCTCAGCTCCCGTCTATCTCCCACCAGTACCCCGTTCACCTCTCACACTACCATATCCCGACGGATAATCTGCTTCCGTCTCCCTCTGCTCCGGGTCCTTCCGACCACCTGCATTCCTGAAATGGACCTAACGAGCTCCGAAGGTTGCCTGGTAAAAAAAAAGCATCAGGGTTTGTTATAAAATACCTAAAATGGAAATCAGCAAAGAATGCTTACGTGGGGTGACAATTAAGACCGGGGAAAATCATTACTTATTTTAGCGGTTTGTCCTCTTGCAGATTACTACATAACGAATGTGGTCACCCAAGCTAATGCTATCTGACATTGCGTTGCATTCAGTGATCAGACGAGAACTGGTGTGTTTAACGCAATACCACCGCTCCAGGTCTAACGCAAATTGCCCGGTACCCTGTAATGTTGATAGAGGCCATTTGCATCAACAAGAATCGGTCCTACACCCGTGGACTCATTTCATTCCATAGTGACTATTTGAGCCAAACGACCATTGTACCCAATACGTCTTCCACGCATCGTCTGAGGACCATCAGGCCGTCATTAGAACGTGAATCTCAATGGTTAAGGTTTTTCAAGGGCTGAGGACCTAGTTACCATTGTAGTCGGACCCTTCTGTACATAAGGTGGCATAATGGGCCCTTTGCTGAGGCAAATGGTAGTGTTTAACAACGTTCTTTACTGGCATTACCATTTATCACGCGCCTATTATCAAGTTGTAGTGTTGGCGTTGGCTGCTAGAGGACACTACCTCTCAGTGGTGTTTGTGATCCTGTTCACGTCACAATATGGTAGTCATAGCAACTGTATGGTAACCATAGTAGCGGAGCTTGTGTTCCTCATTCTAGTGAGATGGAGTCCATAGCCAGCGCCATCTAGTTAAGGCCACGTGAAGCATTGCCAGCAGTAATGTCAGATTAGCGTATTTAAGCTTGTTTTTACAACTTTGATGGGTGGCTGCTGGGAATTTTCTGTTGTGGTCAGTGACGGCTGTTATCTAATGCTGTAAGCGAGTGTTCAAGTGGGATTTGACCGTTCCCGTCGGAAGAACCACTGAACACTTCACCGCCATCTAGTGAGTATATCTTAAATTTTAAATGTTTCTAATGTGGGCTGAGGTTCTCGTGCCTGTAGGACTTACATGATCGCTGTCACATCCTTATCCTGTCTGTATAGTATGGGTTCTGCAAGTTTTCACCTGTAATTCCGTCCTGTTTCCTATCAGATCCCCGTTCATCCCTTATCATGCCGTATTCCATCGTATAACTTGCTGCAATGTTTGCTTGGTCGCTCTTGTTCCCTGTCTGCTCCCTCTATCTTGCATTTCAGTGATTGCCAATAAAGGCTTTTATGGGTCTCGGTGCGAGAATGTACCTGACTACCCGAATAATACCACACATGAAGATGAAGAGTGCAGGATTCGTTCTAGTTTTTTTTTTTTTAATGTGTAAAGATCTTTGTGCATTGTGTCAAAGATTTAGTTTGAAACCTCAAATAAAAAATGATTAAATTAGTGACCTTAAACCTTCCAGAGTTCAATGTAACATGCAAATAGCATGTCGCCGTAAAATTTGGCCCTGTCGCCGTTCCGCAGACTTTTGTCTTCATTAACTATCACAGGTTTCTCTGGACCCCAAACTTTTCACTCTTCCAATAGGATCTTATCTGGTTCCACTGATATTCCATTGCCCGTTTTCAATAAGTCCCTAGCTATTCCATCTTCCTGAATGCCCTCCACATCCTCTAAAGAAGTAACTTGTGATTCCCCCTCTTCGTCCCCAGTTACCTCATTCAGAAGTTGTCAGAACTTCCATCTCAGTTTTAAATGGGCTGGAGGAAATGAGACGTTTTACACCGTCCTATAGCTGTTCTACTAATATCTCTAGACTTTTACCTTAACTTAAATATCCCCCTCTGCACCTCTTTTGTGTCTAGCAGCTCATATAAATCCCCAGGGTCTACGTCAATTTGGCGCATGACAATTTGGCGTATGGCAATTTGGCATAGTCAATTTGGCGTACATACCGATCTCTTGGGTGCCCAAATTTGTTCAAAATTGCGACGGTCATAACAACAGTCATTGCAACAGTCATAACAACAGTCATTGCAAAGTAATGGAACAATGAATGCCTACCATAACTGTGTTATAGGGCCCTAATGACCTTTGAAGTGGATGGGCCCTAAAACACAAACAAACCCAACTGTATTGTACGGGACCACTGCAATGACTTATGACCACGCGCAGCCTATGCACATATAAACTTATATTCACATATGTGAGGTTTAGCTCAACCCCCCCTGTATTAGCTCAACCCCCCTGTATTAGCTCAACCCCCTTGTATTAGCTCAACCCCCTTGTATTAGCTCAACCCCCCCCCCTCAAACGAAAATCCTGGATCCGCCACTGGTTATGACAGTTGCAATTTTGAACGTATATGTGCACCCAATTTGTATGTACGCCAAATTGCCATACACCAAATTGTCATGCGCCAAATTTACGTGATCCCAAATCCCCATATTTCCTTTGAGAGTCACGAAGAGTTTGAGCGGCGAGTTGCGTTGGACACACCAGTTCTCGTCTGATCACTGAAGTTAAGCAACGCAAGCCCAGTTAGTACTGACATGGGTGGTCGCTCGGGAAAGCTGGGTACTGCTAATACCCAATAATCGTCACATTAGTTTAGTGTCTGTGCAGTATATGCATTAGAACTATACAGTGGACGGGTCTCTAATGACATCGTAGTTGATGGGACCTTAAACTCCAACAAACAAACAAACAAAAAAAACACAAAGGGTTTTTCCTTTGTCCTAACCTTCTTATATTCAATCTCGTCTTAACCTCCTGCCAATGGTAGAATTTGTCTTTCTTTTCCCTTATAGTTGCTTCCACATCTTCATCCCACTACCATAGTTCCCCTGCCTCAAGATGTTCCCCCTACTGTACCCTGGACTAGGACTGCCTTACCATACTTCCACATTTTCTGTGCCACGCTGTCTCACATTTCATCTGCTGTACACTCCGAATCTCAGTTAACTTCTTCCCTCCCTTTCTGATGGAGGGCATCCTATAATAAGGCCAATAGCCTATGCCACACTATTGGAAGGTTTTGACTATGGAGAGCCCACCTTATATTCCCGTCGTTGCTGCTTTCCGACCAGAAAATAATACATTTGTGACCCTTATTTGGTGACCTGTTCTTTGATGAAACTGAGCTTAATAAATCATCAATATACCTCCAGCATTCTTCTTTGATGTACCCCCTTGACTTAAGTAGAGTGAATACATGCTGAAGAGATTGATCTGTCATGAACATCAGTCTGCCATTTACCCATCTCACCAACATGACCCCTTGCTGGAGCTCCCTGTCCAAGATTACACCAAACCCATTAGTTCTTCCTCTCTGCCGGTATAAAATTATAACCCCCTAACCTAGAACCCTACATCTTTTCCTTCAATTTTGTTTCCAGATGATGAGCTACTGTGTTGCATTGACACACCACTTTTCTCCTGATCACTCAAATTAAGCAACACAACCCCAGATAGTACTAGCATGGATAACCACTTGGGAAAACTGAATACTATTAGGGACAGTCAATAAATAATTGAATATTGCACAAAAAGTATGGTAGGTAGAAAAGTGCAGATGGTCTGAAATGGAGATTCAAATGTGGCCTAACGATGCATGCACGTTTCTCTTGCCAGATGCCATTACTTGTCTGGCATGAAGTGAGAAAAGAATGATAACCGAGCATCAGCTGCATCCAGTCATTTTGTTTTTGAAAGTGATGCAGAATGGAGGCATCCAAAGCTGACCAGCGTGGTGTTGTGCGTTCTTTGACAGCAGAAGGTGTAGGAGGACGTGAAATTCATAGACAAATGGAAAGGATCACTGCACTTTTGCAAAGGACTCATATCGCTTGGTGATGACCCACAGAGTGGAGCACCAAATTGTGTCACAGAAAAGCATGTTGCAAAAGTGGATGAGCTCATAAAGAAAGACCATCGTCTAACAGTAAACGATATTATTGTATCAGTGGGGCTTAGCCATGGTACAGTTCATGGAATGAAGGGCAGGTTGAAGTTCCACATCGCTTTCAAAACCGAAATGACTGGATGCAGCTGATGCCTAAAATAATCGTAGCAGCATAGTGTTTGTGCAGACTCCACTACGTCCCCTGCCCAAACACACTGTGATATAGCTCAAAAGATTTGTGATTAGAGCACAATTCAAGAAATGTGTGGACTCTAGCATTGAAATTTTTCAATTCAACCGCCAAGGTCCAAAGAGGAAGTCAAAGAGCTTCTAAAGGCCGGTTTACACGCTACGTCTTAACAGACGTTTTGTCGTAAATGACAAATTGTATCAGTTAAGAGGGAGCGTGTAGACCACAAAAGGGACGTCTTATTGAAACTGAAACAAGTTCAAGGTTACAAAGGAGAACTGATGGGAGGGGCATCCTTTTAGACGCAAAACGTCCCTTTTCAGTGCATTTCACTCAATTTCGGACTGCACCAGAGACGCCAAATTGATGGTCTGTGAGCTACATGCAGCCCTTTATGCCTAGATTGTGGCCGTCACAATCGATATGCTGTCCATAGTGTGTTATGGCAATGGGTTGGGAAGTCAGCCAAGCAGCCATAACGGGCTGAATCCTGTGGAGGCTGGTTGCGGTGAGGGGGAGGTTGGATTGGGGGATTTGGGAGAGAGTCAATTAGCAGCACCCAATGTTTCCAACCAACCACCCAGTACTGTATTATTACATATCTGGTCTGCTACTCAGAGAGGGGGACAGTTGCCCCCGATTGCAGTTGAAAGGGGTAGCCAAGGGGGGGGGTTAAATTCCCCCTTGGGCCTTGATTGAAAAATTTAAAACGTTTTGAAAACGAATATAGTTAAGTGCTATAGACCCTATCAACCATCGTACCCCCCTTCAAAAAATCCTGGCTACACCAGTAGCACCATGTGCCATACTTGAATTAAAAGTTTTATTACACCATTTCAGGGATTGTCATGTCACCGTTGAGCTGGGCCTCCTGGTACTTTTGAAAATAAAATATATTGGGCAGTGTTTTTCTCCAGCCGGTTGCTTATTTATTGTCGGTCTACTGTTTGTTAGGGAATTCTGCAACGCCAAGGAGCGAACCAACAATCACACAAACGCTAGAATCACAAGTTGGAAATGTGATTGAAAACGGAGTAAAAGACGTTACGTGTAAACACCCAACAAAACGTATATTTTGTCTTCCATTTTATATGATTGACAAAATGTACGTTAAGACGTAGCGTGTAAACCGGCCTTAAGAAGAAGTGACAAACAATAGAAATAAATAGATGGTGGAATATCAGGGGCCAGTGAGGGACGTTGCCCTTTACAAGTTTATATTGGTACTGCCTCCGTCAACTTTGCCTCTTTCCTTCCTCAATTCTCCACCTCATAAACTATCCGAATCTTTCTATTCCAATACTGTATGGAGTCCTAATCCCATGTATGCAAAAACTGCATCCCCATGCTTGCATCATCATCAGACATGTGTGGGACATCTCGCCTGTTGTTTGTTGGTGTTTCAGGGCCTTTCATTTACAAGGTGAATTAGAGCCCCGCCCACTGCGTAGTTCTAATTCAAAGACTGCACAGACACTACACTAATGCAACGATTAGCAGTAGGGCCAATCCAGTTCTCTCAAGAGGCCACCCATGTCAGTGCTGGGGGGGGGGGGGGGGGGGGGGTTGAGCGGCAAATTGCGTTGGACACACCAGTTCTCGTCTGATCACTAAGTAGCGCAACCCCAGCTAGTACTAACATGGGTGGCCGTTTGGGAAAACTGGGTACTGCTAATACCCCAAAATCGTTGCATTAGTGTAGTGTCTGTGCAGTCTCTGCATAAGAACTATGCTGTGGACGGGGCTCTAATGACCTGTGTAGTTGAAGGGCCCTTAAGCACCAACAAACAACAACAACTAGCTGGGGTTGCGTTGTTTAACTTCAATGATCAGATGAACACTGGTGTGTCCAATGCAATTTGCCACTCCCAACATCTGCATGTGCACATATAAATATGTAACCCTTTGCGACGGATGCCTTGCTAGTGAGATTTTTCATGCTAGCCCCATATGTCTAGATCTAGTAAGACCAGACCAACAGCCACACCCCCAGAATTTCTTCCAATGTGAAGGTTTTCAAACCCCTCATGCTGGGATCCAGCGATGAACAAGCCAGTATCGCATGCCTGATATCCTCCACTGAAACCCCCAACACTTGTCTTCACTTAAGGAAAATAAATGGAGGGACATGGTAATGTGTGCTTGGAAGTCTCATGAAAGATAGGGTAGAATAAAGAACCACAACTAGCAGATCCAATTCAGCCATAGGTTGAAAAGGAGTGCGATGGTGGATTACAAATCGATCATGGTCGACAGGTAGTTAAAGTGCATCTTCCGTTGGTATCCCGTTTTGCATGGTGCACAACCTATCACTGGTATCGGTGGAGGAAAAGTGTCATAACAAACGAAATATGCAGGCGCTAAACAAGAAGTTCCAATTCCGTTTCCTAAATGGTGTTCCTGTTTCAATACGACGCCGGGATTCTTATTGACGGGGTAAAGGGTCCGGAATGACGATTGCTAATTTCCTAAGCCGTAAAATACGCATTTCTTATCTTAAGTTGTGCAAAGCCTTTTTTTTATACTTGTATATGTCATCTCAGCGCCGTTCCCAATTTGCAGCCATAGGCGGTTGCCTAATAGCACCCACCTGTCGGCACACCTCTGTGCAAATGGCTCTAAAAGTGTCAGACAATTTATAATTGAAGAGCCATGTAACATTTGATTTGCAATCGTAATACAGTTTACATTTGGAGAAGAGGGGTTCAGAATACGAATGTATTGAGAAGAAGGTGTAATAACTTTTAGGGTGGGTAACCGTTTGTTACAATTTGTGACGTGTAGCTGCATGCAGGCGTGGGAGTTGACAACACTGTTCAATTTCTGTAATATATTTATCTTTTCTGTTCATACATTGAATACTTCCTCTGCTTTGTACGCTGTCGACGTCTCGGTTTTAAGGATAGACGGTGTCACGCGTCAAAGTGTCCGGCCGGACCTCAATGGGTCGGGGGGGGGGGGGGGGCACTTTGAGGTAATTAAGCACATACCTCAAAGTGTCCGCTTTTATGTCAGTGTCCCGGCCGTTTTCCATTTTTACCCGGTTAGGTTTTTTTGGTTCGTTGGTGTTTTAGGGCAAAATTATTGCCAAAAACAAGTATTTTTATGAATAAACAATATTGTTGTAATGACGGAATTGCAACTTGAATGTGGTGACGAGAAAGCAGAATTGAGATTTTTCTGTGTCTAGAAAAAAGGAGATTCGTACAAATGGAATATTCGTGGCTGCACGAAGTCATTCACAGAATCGATATCTATGTTGTTCGCGGGGAGAAGGGGAGGGATCCGAAAATAGAGATTATTGTAATGGTATATGCCAAAGACAGTTCATCACCTTCATCTTTCAACTCAATCGCTAGGTAATATTTTAATAACCAGGTAAAATGGAAAGCGTACACCAAAAATGGAAGAGCATTGCATCATCTACGACAGTGGTTCTCAATGCGTGTTCTCCAAACAAATTAAATGCAGAAATAAAGGCGTTGGAAAAAATCGGTACAATTTAAAATAATTTTTGGATGGGATTGTAATCAGCAAACGACATAGTTGTTCGTTTTATTGTTATATGAAGTGGTAGTAAGTACCAAGTGTAGAAAGTGTACAAGCTGACTCAAAGTTTATGTTGAATTGTAAATGATCCGTGCAAGTAAAATGTCACAGTTTAGCGTTCTCTCGCTTCAAAAGGATTGAGAATCAGTGATCTACGATTTGCAGAAAAGAGACTAATTCGGGCAACAGCATTCGTATCTAAAGCTAGGCTGACACGGTCAAAGTGCAATTGGATCGTTGCTTGGACTAAGTGTACTTGTACATGTGTACTTGGTCCAAGTTGGTTTACACGGCAAGTGACTTGGACAGCGAGCTGGAGACAAGAAAGATGGCGGATTTGGCTTTGGAAGGTGTAGTAGTGGCAAATATACCCAGCATATCATCATCCTATCCTTATCCCTCCTGCGGCAGGGTCGGGTCTATGCGTCCTAGTCCTTAACTCTCGCCTATCTCCCAACAGGTCCCTCATTTCTCCATCATGCCCACACACCCAGACCACTCATTCCTGGCTATCACATCTTGACACCCCGCTCATATACAACAGCAGGGCCGGCGCTATATTTTGTGGGGCCCTGTGCAAACTAATTATGTGGGGCCCCATGAAAACATGATGCGGGGCCCCGTGAAAACATGAAGTGGGGCCCTTTTATCAATATGTTCATTAATCCGAATGTGCGGGGCCCTGTGCCGTTGCACTGTTTGCACACCCATCACGCTGGCACTGACAACAGCAGTCGGATGTCGGCTAGTTACATTCTATTTACGTGGCTCTTCCTCACAACCCAACACGAATCCATATAGCATAGTAATCCTAACCACTGCCCTGTAAAACTTCCCTTCCAATTTGTTTGGGGCCCTCCTATTACACAGGACTCCACTCACCCTCACTAAAATCAGGAATCTAATTTTCCACTCACCCTTGCCAAATCATGTTATTCGTAATCCATTCAATTGCAGCATATTTTACACCTTTGCATTTGTAGTTTGGGCATTTTTCTATTCCACAACACTTCCTCAGCGTCATATAATTCTATAAATTATATATTTTCTCTGTCAGTCCAATTCCTAGCTGATTTTCTAATTTTTTAGAAAATACACATGTTGTTCAAATAGCTGCTACAGGTAGTGCTCTACATGAATTTTCATGACGTCACCGTATGCGCTACGTCTGCAAAACTACAAGTATTTCTGTAGCTTAAAAGATAATGCGGCATGTGTAGCGCTACAAAGATGGAGGCTTCCATGTTGCCATATAATGCACTTAAGAGGACTAAACTATTTCAATTCCTTTAATAAAACATTATGTTCTTAATGTTGGCACCCCCACAGACAAACTTTGTCAATACTCCTACGGGTTCCAGACGCCTGGCTGGGGTGACCCCAGCCCCAGTCAGAGTATGTTCAGTGGACCCTAAGACCCGTCCCTGCCACGGGCGGGATAAGGGTATGATGAAGATGTTCTTAATGTTCTTAAAATGAAATTAATTCTTTAATTAAAAACTATACAATTTTTTATTTGTTCCACTTCATTTTTGGGTACTGTCAATAAGTATTGCAGTCCACCATATTCATTGCAATATCTTCCATGGAGGCCGCCATGTTGCACTATGCAACGAATCCTACTTGAAAAGTTGTAGCGTTTGTAGCACTACAACTGCACTACGAAGTTTTGGCTATAGTTTTAAAAGAATTCGATCCCTACGCTACGAAGTTGCTACGTAGCTTTTTTGAACAGCAATTTTCGTATTCTTCGCTACGTAGTGCGATACGTAGTATTAAAGATTATGCAGATGTTGTTCAAATAGCTGCTACAGGTAGTGCTCTACATGAATTTTCATGACGTCACCGTATGCACTACGTATGCGAAGCTACAAGTATTTCCGTAGCTTAAAAGATTATGTGGTGAGTTGACCAGTGGTCAACTCACATAGCATACTGCACGTCACGCTGGGTTCTGATTGGCTGGCGGTTGAGCTGTCTGCTTGAAAAATGGCGGAGGATAATGTAAGACATGACGGCGGCGTGCGGTGACTCCAAATAAAGTGCTGCACTTAAGAAATTGCGCTGGCGGTCCTTCATAACGCATTAACACAAAACGTTATCAAGATGTCATCAGTGGTGACGTGATTAGCCTTGAAGCGTGGTGATACGGAACTAGGCATAAGTTGGCAGCTCTCCTACTCAACTTGGAAGGGTCCTAACTATCCAAGTGAACTTTGACCTAGTGTACACATGGTCAAAGTTGCACCCAAGTGACGCATGAAGGGCGTCAAAATTTACTTGATCACAGTGCACTTTGAACGTGTCAACCTAGCTTAAATGGTGGACACTTTGAGGTATTTAAACATTGCATCAAAGTGTCTGGCTGGACACTTTGACATACCAGAGACTTTGACGCGTGACACCGGCATGGAGGAGAGACATTCTACCAATATGAGGTGTTTGAGTTAACCTATACGAAGGATGACAAAATGGGTGACACTCGTAGGGGAATGGGGGAAGAAGTTAGATGCGTTAGGATTTCGAGGCAGCCATTAAGGCCTTATGCACACAGAGCTACTCAAAAGAAATGGAATGGCTTGTGATTTAAATTACTAACTCGTTAGTTATCTGGTTCCGGGCACGGGGACGGTCTACTCAGCTGTGATCATCATCATCATCACACCCTTGTCCCGCCTATGGCGGGGTCGGGTCTGCGGGTTCTAATCCTCCACCCCAGTCTATCCCCAACCAGGCTTTCATCCACCCTGCATGCCATCATGTCCCTCTGTACCACCTGCTCCCACGTCCGCTTGGGTCTCCCCCTACTGCAGATACCACCCACCATCTGTTTCCTCATAATATCCCACATGAGCTCCTCCTCCCCCTTTGCATCACATGTCCATACCACCTAAATCTATATCTTCTAATCTTCTTCACAATGTCTCCCACCCCAAGCTGCCTCTAACATACCACGACACCCCACTCATGTAACGCAGCATTCACATGTTGGCCACATGCATTCTCCTCTCATGGTTCTTCCTCACTGCCCAGCACTCAGATCCATACAGCATGGCGGGCCTAACTACAGCATTGTAAATCTTACCTTTCAACTTTATTGGGACTCTTTGGTCACACAGCACCCCGCTTGCCTGTCTCCACTTCAGCCATCTAGCATTGATTCTGTGGGTAACGTCGGAGCCGATTTTCCCTTGCTCTGAATCACTGATCCTAGATACCTTAGCTCACTCACTGCTGGTAGCACCTAATTTCCACAACGAACTACACCCCCTTGGTCCTGGCCACTTCAGTTGAAAGCTAAGTACTCTGTTTTCTTCATGTTCACCTTCAGGCCCTCCTTTGCCATTGCTGTTGTAATGTCCTGTAAGCCCTGTTGAACCTCCTCTTGGGACTCCTCTAACCTCCCTACATCGTCAGCAAATACCAAGCACTGGGGGGCCCATTCCCCTATTCCTGTCAGCAGATCATCCACTGTCAAAGCAAATAGATGTGGGCTGAGAGCTGATCCTTGATGAAGCCCAACCTTCACCTTGAAGACACCAGTATTCCCCCATGCCGTCCTCACCTAGGGTGGTGGAACCATCATACATATCCTGTATTATTCTGATATGCCCTTCATCCACTCCCTTTCTTCTTAAAACATCCCATACTACCTGTCGTGGGACAGTATCATAGGCCTTCTCAAGGTCCACAAAGATTGCATGCATGTCCTTCTTTACTGCTCTATGCTTCTCATCCATTTGTTGTAGAATAAAGATCGGTTCCGTTGTTGACCTACCAGGCATAAACCCAAACTGGTTTCCTCGTACACTAGTACAATTTCTGAGGCGACATTCTATGTCCCTCTCCCACAGCTTCATAGAATGACTCATTAGCTTAATGCCTCTATAGTTCCCACAGTCCTGGGCATCACCATCCCTTGGAGAGGATGAGCAAATCAGCTTGCGCCAACCAAAACCCGAACGTGGAAGAAGTAAAAAATGAATATTTAAAACCCTCTGTGCATGAGGTCATAACTCCACTGCCCGTGTTATAGCGCAATGCATCCATGGGACACTCTGAGGTAATTTGACATATACAGTACCTCAAATCGTCCGGTTTTATCTCCCAGTGTCCAGGCGTTTTGCCATGTACTAATTGGACGTTAGGGATTTGTGGCGCACAAATAACATCCCGATTAAGTTCAGGGGTTGTTAACCCAATAACTGCCATGATGATCCCCAAATGGGGATTTTGACTTTGTCCCCTTATTGCTTCGTTTAGTTCTCTACTTTGTTTAAGAAGTGGCCATGATACCTATGATAATCTGCTGCGATGGCATAGTGGTTAGCACACTCGGCAACTGCATCAGTAGTTCTAGGTTCGATACTGGTCCAAGGTGGGTCGGCTTCTTTCGGGTGAGAGAGAGGCTGCAAGTGCGCCTTCTTTTAGATGAGAAGTAAAGCCGAGGTCCTGTGTGGGTGTACGATGGTACTTGCATGTAAAAGAACCCTCTCTACTATTCAATGGGTAGATGTGGCAAAATTTCCAGGTGTTGGAGCTTGCCCCCAGGCGTCGGTAGAAATTCTCAACGAACTCTAGACCGACGATAAATAAACGTAGCGTTGCAGCTTTGGCTGGCAACCGGCTGCAGAAAAAAACTATGGCCATTCAGAGGGACAAGATGGATACCCAACCCTGCCATAGGCGGGAAAAGTGTTAGGAGTTGCTTAGGAGTTCCATGATACCTATACAACCTTTCAGAAGAGTTCTATACTACCAGACTCTCATTTTTCGCCAAAGATCCCAAGTAACTCCATTTAAGGTCAGCTGGTGTGCAAATTGGTTCGTAAAAATATTGAGCAGTTTAAAATTTCATTCTCCAAAAAATTATTCAAGTTGAACTTTAAAACCTGATTTATTTGAAAACATGAAGCATGTTGTTTCTTCTGGTGATTATTGAGGTTAGTCATTTAGAAAACATACAGTTGGTTCTCTTTTTATGTGGTATCCTTTTATGCGATTTCCAAGTTGTGCGGTTTGCATTTGATTAAAAAAAAATTTGGCCAAATATGCATACTGTATGCTTGTTCAGGAAGTAATACAGTAATACCCATGACACTAATAAAATCCACCGACCATTGTATTAGCCAGTCAAAGAAGTTTTATTCTGTCAAAAATTTGCATACATAATAGGGAGTTCCGCAGTTGTACGTGACACTTCACAATCATACCATTATCATCATACCCTTATCCTTACTGTGGCAGGGTCGGGTCTGGAGTTCTACTGAACATGCTCTAAAATTAAAACTTATTTTGGAGGTGATTTGAACATTTTTAACCATGATGATATAGAAGAACTGGTGGTGGATGATGTCTTAAAGGACAAATATATTATTAAACTAACTTTAGGTGCAGGCTGGTGTCATATCTCAAAGTGTCCCCGGACACATTGAGGTAATTTAACACATAAGTGTCCGCTTTCACGTCAAAGTGTCTCGGCCATTTTCCATTACCCGGGTAAGTTATTTTGATAGAAATTGTGTGTTGATTCACGTTTCACATGTGCTCTGCAGTGGATATGTGCTCTGCAGAAAAGAGACAAATTCGGGCATTTGCTTTCGGACCTAGATGGTGGGCACTTTGAGGTACTCAAAAATTGTCTCTAAGTGTTCTGCCAGACACTTTCCAGTGGACCCCGGACACTTTGACGTGTGACACCGGCATCCCCCCACAGACACCCCAGCCAATATCCCTGCGTGTTCCAGACGCCTGACTAGAGTGTCCCCAATCAGAACATGTTCAGGGCCCTGCCACAAGGGGGGTATGACAATGATGATGGTCAAAACAAAAGTCTGAAGAGAGTGAGAAAAAAATATGTTTGTGAAAATGTATTGTCTATATCAAAGAGATCTATTGCAAAGACAGTTATTTCTAATGATGAAAGCGAATTACAAACAGTTTGCAGATGATGTATACCCTTACCAGATAGACAATTTAATTGAAATACAATTTTATTTAAGATTCATATAAATCTTTTTCAGCTTCCCAAAGAAATTTATTAAGAAACCTATTTTCTTTAACATCAACAAACTTTTTTTATGCGGTTGTACATTAAGTTTAATTCGTTATTTCGGAGTAATGCGAATTTTAAAAATTATGTAACGTATCCCTCATTTTTCCATAGACTTATAGTCTCATTTTATGAGAATTCTTTTTCTGCGATTTTCTGAGGAACATATCACGTGCATAAAAAGAGACCTGACTGTACTTTTCTTGCCAAGGACCATGGACAATATTTCAAAGGACAATATTTCAAATCTGTGCAATGACATCATCATCATCAAACCCGTATCCCGCCAGTGGCAGGGTCGGGTCTGCGGGTTCTAGCCCTCCACTCCCGTCTGTCTCCCACCAGGTCACTGTCCACCCCACACACTGTCATGTCCTTACGGACAACCTGCCGCTACGTCTGAATCGTCCTATCCCTTGTTGTTGTTGTCTGTTGGAGTTTAAGGTCCCGTCAACTACAAGGTCATTAGAGACCCGTCCACTGTATAGTTCTAATGCATATACTGCACAGACACTACAGTAATGCGACGATTATTGGGTATTAGCAGTACCCAGCTTTCCCGAGCGACCACCCATGTCAGTACTAACTGGGCTTGCGTTGCTTAACTTCAGTGATCAGACGAGAACTGGTGTGTCCAACGCAACTCGCCGCTCCCGTCCTATTCTCCCTCATTTTTCAGCGATGTCCACAACCCCAAGACTACCTCTAATATAAGCATTCCTAATTCTATCCATTCTCGAAATGCCACTCATGTACTGCAGCATTCGCATCTCGGCTACTTGCATTCTGCTTACGTGGTACTTCCTCACTGCCCAACATTCTGATCCATCTAGCATTGCTGGTCTAACCATAGACCTGTAAAACCTCCCTTTCAACTTGTTGGGACCATCCTATCACACAGGACTCCACTTGCCTGCCTCCATTTCAGGAAAACCCCTCCCCAATTGATTCTGTGGGTCACATCCAAGTCTATACCCCCCATTGCTTTGGAACGTTGATTTTAAGTACTTTAGTTCTTGCACCTTTTTCACCAGTTCACCCCTTGAAAGTACGTCACCATTATTTCCCTGTCCTTTCCAATTGAAAGCTAAATACTCTGTCTTATTCATGATAATCTTCAGCCCTCTCTTTTCCATAGCTCCTCTAATATCATTTAGTCCCTTCTCTATCTGTTCTCTGCAGTCACTAAATTTTCCAATATCGTCTGCAAATGCCAAGCACTGAGAGGCCCATTCTCCTACTCCTGTCAACAGTTCATCCATAACCAGGATGAAAAGGTATGGGCTAGGTGCTGTTCCTTGGTGCACCCCAACCTTCACTGCGAAGCCCCTCATTTCCCCCAAGGTGTCCTTACCCTGGCGATCGAGCCCTCATACATATCCTGGATTGTTCGAATTAGCCCTTCTTCTACCCCTCTTTTTTGTAATACCTCCCAAACTACCTGTCATTGTACACTGTCATACACCTTCTCCAGGTCAATAAGGATGTAATGGAGATCTTTCTTTGCAGCCCTATACTTTTCTACCATCTGCCTCAGGGTGAAGATTGGCTCCATTGTGGACCTACCTGGCATAAACTGACACTAGTTCTATCCCATAGGCGACACTCCATAATTCTCCCCCACAGCTTCATGGAGTTAGTGTTAATAATGTTTTTTTTAAGGTTTAAGTGTTATTATACGTCCCAATGCAGTCATAGAGAAGGCAAAGGTTTATGATAATACAGAGATTGTGCTCAACGGTAACGATAACTACTCATCCGATAATCAGACGAGAATTAAGTTGCACATGCTTATGAGTACCAACATAAAGAAAGCAGTTACCAACAGGCGCCGATAGTGTACGCCGTTGCGCTTAGTGGTGTACACAAAGAACGTGGGTTAAAGCGACTGAAACCAGCCTGTTTTTTTCTTAAGATGTCAGATCATCAGAAGAAGAATATATTTTTGACATCTTAAAATTAAGGAAGCCAGCATTCTTGGTCACATTTCTGTTGCTGTGGAACTTGCTTCTTTTGTCCCATATATGGTAAAATGAACAAAATAAGTTCCATTTATTATGTACATTAAAATAAACACTAAACTTTAGTAACAATATAAGAAAAAATTCATTTTATCAAAATGTTGACCCTGTGACAGGGTCGGATCTGTGGGTTATAGCCATCCACTCCCGTCTATATCCCACCAGGTACCTGGGTCCCACTTGGGGGTGTTGGACATCACAGTAAAAAGGGACACAATGAGAAGAGGGGAGGAGGAGCTCATCAGGTCAATTTCAGGTGGTAGGAAGTACCCACAGCGGGGGTAGACTGTAGCAGACGTGGGAGCAGGTTGCCTGTAGGGGTATGCCAATGTGTGGGGTGGATGGGGACCTGGTGGGAGATAGACTGGAGAGGAGGGCTAGAACCCACAGAACCGACCCTGCCACAGGCGGGATAAGGGTATGATGATGAATATCAACATTTTATAATATGAATTGCTTTTTGCATTGTTACTAAAATTTAGTGTTTATTTTCATGTACATAATAAAAGCATTTCTGGAAATATCAAAAATATTATGGGAGTTTGAACTAGTTTGAACTTCTTTTGTTCACTGTAGGTGTTTTATTAAAAACAGCCGACATTAAAGCCTCACTATTCAATCATGCTTCGTGATTTTTATTGCACATAACCTCAACCTGCACTAACAACCAGTGAGCAAGGACTAAATATTCATTCCGATAAACTTACCAGTGCAGGCTACAAGCTCTGACAAGTATGAACCTGCTTTATCTATGTGGGGGTCTCATCTGCCATCATTCAAACATTTTTGGCACTGGTCGGCACTGGTCAGCGCCAGGTATATGAAAGCTGGAAATCTGCTTTCTTTATGTTTTTGCGCTATGGGGTGATTTGTTATCAGTAACATTACTCACTTTAGTGGTGCTGTGTTAGTGGCCAGCTACAGCGGCTGGACCAAAACGCGGGTATAGGCTGAAGGAATAAAATGAAGCTGCAGAGAATTAAATGGGCTGCAAATATGGAAGGACTTTACTCCTTTTTCTACTGATCAGAATTTGAGTCTACAATAAACATTCCAAATGACATCTGTAGCAATAATCTGTATGGGTTTAGGAAAGAGAAGTCATGTGACATTCAACTGGCTTGTCTCTTGGACTATATACAGAGAGCACTAGATAAGGGTAGGCAGGTTGAAGTTGTATTCCTGAATTTTGAGCAGACCCTTGTCATGGTACCCCATGGCAAGCTTGTTTCAAAAATGTCCAAGTTAGAGATTCATAGTAAGGTTATTCAGTGGGTAAAGGCCTACCTGAATGGAAGGCAGCAAAGAGTCGTTTTTGATAGCAAGACTTCAGAATGGATACCTGCAACATCAGGAGTCCCTCAGGGAAGCATATCGGGACCTTTACTCAATATAATATTGGTTAATGATATAGGGCTTGACATACAATCCTTCCTTGAGCTATTTTCAGATGACACATTCACTGCAAGGGTAGTGGATGAGGGGTTATTGCACAGAATTGCAACAGGATCTAAACAAGATATAGCGTATGACTGGAACAGAAAGTGGGAGTTGCAATTAAATCTGCACAAATGTAGCTTCCTTAGGATAAACAGATCTAGAAAGCAGTTTGATTTCATTTATTGCACAGGTGGTGTTAGGGTTAATAGGGTTAAGACCCATAAGCACCTTGGAATTAGTCTTAACACTGAGGGCACCTGGAGGAAGAACACTGACAAATTGATTGGGAAGGCTGGGCATGCCCTCTGTTTGGTTAGAAGAGTGCTGGGGGACGGAACAAAGGAAGTAAAAGAAATGGAATATTTTTTACTGGTAAGGCCAATTGTGGAGTACTGCAGTCCAATTTGGTTTCCATTATGGCAGGGTATATCTTGGGAAATTGAAATGATCCAAAGGAGGGCAGCAGAATTGTGATGAATGTAGATTGAATGTCTCAGGCATGATCACAGAATTAGGGTGGGAATCACTGCATCAGAGGCAGGTATCTGAAGCAAAGGATAGGTATGATGGTTCCATAGCCAGAGCCAGAGTATGAACTACAGTACTTGGCAAAATACTGGAGGTTTCCAAAAGCGGTTGCTGTACACCAAGGTTCAGCACTAAACCAACACCTTTAGTCACTGTGAGAGTTACCATCAACTTAAATACTGACTGGGGGTCAGTCCAGAGCTCTCTACCTCACTTGGGGATAACCCCCAGGGGGTTGAGAACTTGCTTGCATTTGTGAAAGAGGCTGGCCTCTATCACAAAATTTATTACTGATACATTTTCCATTCTGGCAGCATTGCCTTTTATTTTTGTGATATTTTGGCTTTTGCCTATTATTTCTGTGTCTGGTTTTGGCTTTTGCTTGTATTTATTCTTTGTTAATTTATTTGGCTATTGCCCTTATTTATAATCATCACGATGGGATGGCCATTTACACCCCCACCATGGCGACTGTTTCTGGGTCCTAATGATCATTGAAGTCGATGGGTCCTAAAACACAAACTAACAACAACAACAACAGACGATTTAGTAACTCTGAACCAGGGGTGACCAACATAAGGCCCTCAGAACTAGGTTAAATGAGCATAAAATTATTGTACATGTCACCAAATGAGCATTACATCATGAGTTGGCATCAACCAGAAGCATTTGACTATGATCTCACATACTGGGACGCCACGATGTGGCTGAAGCTGCAGGACGCCTGTTTGTTTATTTTAATTCAACACAAAAATGTTAGGTGTGTGGCCCAGCAGGAAATATTATTTCTTATATTTGGCCCACCTGCTGAAAAGGTTGGCCACCCCTTGCCTAAACGATATTAGAGAAGCAACAGAAAAGGGGACCCTGAATTGAACACAAAGAAGACATAATATTTAGCTTTCAATTGGGTAGGACAGGGAAATAATGGTGACGTACTATCTGGTGCAAACTGGTGGCAAAGCTTCAGTAGGTAAAGTGAATAAGATCAGTATTCCAGGGCAATCAGAAATTTGACACGGACGTCACCCACAGGAACTAGAGTCGAGTCGCAATTAGAGTCGTGTAGTAAGAGGTTCCCAAGAAACTTAGAAAGGAAGTTTTGCAGCATAGTGGTTAGCCCAGTGATGCTATATGGAACAGAGTGTTGGACAGCAATGAAGAGCCACATAAATAGAATACAAGTAGCTGAGATGTAAATGTTGTGGTACTTGAGTAGGGTGTCAAGAGTAGATAGAATTCGAAATGGGTATATTAGAGGTAGAGTGGGGTGTGGGATATCATGGAAAAAAAGGAGTGAGAGTGGATTGAGGTGGTATGGACTTGTAATGAGAAGAGGGAAAGAGGAGCTCGTTAGGTCCATGACAGGAATGCAGGTGTTTGGGAGCATCCGGGACAGAGGAAGACCAAAGCAGAAGTAGGATCAGCTTGTAATTTAAGGATATGGCAGTGCTTGGGGTGGAGGGGGCCGGATTGGTGATAGGCGGGAGTGGGATAGGCCCCCAGACCCGACCCTACCACAGGCGGGCTAAGGGTTTGGTGATGATGATATATGGGGCCACGATTTACTTCTCAGGATTACTTCTCGTGATTTACTTTACGTTCCCCATTTACCTCGGATCCTTCCTATCTGCAAACTCACCAGTGAAGATTAAGTCGAAGAGAAAAGCACTTTTTGTGGTGCACATTATGTACATATATTGTGGGTAGTGTGTTCTTCTTCAGTTGTTTTAGAAGCCCACCCACGCTGATTTCGCACTGTTTGTTCCCTTTCTTGCCCTTTCTCCTCCTGCAGCATATCTCACTCGCCTGCCCACAGCTATCGAGTATCTTTTACAAGTTTGCAAATGTTGAATCCTCGTATATGTCTGTTATGGTCCTCTTTGCAACGCGGTAGTCTCGCTTTCTCTTTCAACGGCGCTCCTCTGCTGATCCCTCTTTAGTCTCATATTTTAATAAGCTATTCTCGTCCTTCGAACTCAGTGTAATTTTGCAGCTCGAGTTATTTTGTTTTTTATTTCATTAATTTTCTCTGTCTTTCTCATCCTTTTTTATGGTTTGTTTTATGGTCTCTATAGCTCTTGTGTTTTCTGTGAGGAGGACGCCTGTTTTTCGGCAAAGGGGAGAGGGGTCGAACCCTGGGATGGCCCAGTGTGAAGGAATATGATTTTCATTTCACTCATCAAATTTATTTGATCGAGAGACAGATGTAATGACGCTTTTAGCGAACTTGGTCGAGCTCCATCAATAGAGGATTATTAGTATTATGATTGGGGAATAATGTAATAAACCAAGTCTTCATTTTTCCAACCCACCCCTCATTCTTCCTCTTCATCCTCCTTACTATTTTTGGTTCCCTAGGTCCACCTCCACATTTCCATCGCGATCAAACAGGCAGACAGTGAATCCACCATTTGTTTCTTGGCATTACATAGTTTGAAGGCACCTATGGATAGGGGAGTTTACAGACAATGTTTACCCCCATACATCAATTTTTCAGAGTTGCGCATGTGCGTACGCACTGCAGAGCAGGGCGCCGCACATAATTTTCAGTAAAAGCACAGGCCATCAGCTGTGGTCGTCATCAACATCTCATTTCAGTCCAAAATGAAAACCAATAAAAGCTTCTTAATTGACAAAGGAACCCGACGCTTTTTCACAAAGCCAAGGAGGAGCAACGATATCGGTGACGTCATACGCTTCCGACATGTTTTTCGTGTCTGTTTGTGAAATTGACGATCTAGGGTCGATCTTACTCTTGACGAATTTCTCATAATGTGTTAAAAGCAGAGTAGGAAACTCGTCTATTTCGATCCTGGACCGAGGTATTTCGGCGAGACAGAGGCCCCCAACGCGCTTTCCTATGTACAACACTTAGATGCCTTAATTCCAATGTGTACTAATTGTGTACGATGTCATCTGCAAATAAACGGACCATTATGACATATAGTTTGGCAAAATTTCCAGGCTGCATAAAATAAACCTAACAAATCACTCACGTGCCCCAATACAACAAGTAGGTGAGAGAGGAGTTACTGATGATGGTGATGAGATAAGAAGTGGGATTCTGTCTACGGTGCTCAGTGATTAGAACTCGTGACTTTGACCTATGGTTGCCCTGATCGGCGCAGCTCAAGGCAGTCGGTTAACATTGGGCGACGACGGAGGTAAACTTCGGGTGTGCGGCCTATCGTCAGACGAGAAGTAAAGCCACTTAAAGTCGTGGCTCCATGTGGTTGTCGGCACTTCATGTAAAGCCTGATTCACACCAGATGAAGTAGTAAGTTTAAATGTGACGTAAATGGGCAAGTTGCCATGTGTGAACAATGCCAAGACAGGCAAGTGGCAAAGAAAATCGGATAAACTCTTTCAATTTTTTGGGCAAGTAACGCCTTCACACAATCCCACACTGCTAAATTGATGCTTCTGTGAACACATTATGGAAGAACAAAGGTAGTGGGACTTGCAGACTATTTTAGGCAGCCAGCTACATAAAAATTTCATCTTTGCAGCTGTGAACATGTCGCATTGGACTGAGGATGCAACAATCAAATTTGTTTCAGAATATTTACAGCATGAGTGCTTGTGGGATATTAAACCCATCTGGGCAATGGGCTTGTAACAATTTAAAAATGATCGTGAACATATCTCGATTCACTGAATAAGAGATTAAAATGAAATAATTAGGAGGTTGCAAATAGTGTTTGTTAAACACCATAAAACACCAAACCCTAATGAGGCTTCTTGCAGGTGCCAACCATGTTGGTACTAACTTGGGTTTGCATTGTTGAACTTCAGTGATTTGACGAGAACTGGTGTTCCCAATGCAACTTGGCCACAGTTGTGATGAATGTGTAAGGGCAACACTCCTCGCAACACTCTTGGTGGTTGGCACTTGTTACCCAGAATAATAATAGGTGTAGGCCAGTGAGATTAGACAGTTCTATGGATGCTCCTGGACCCCAAGGTTACTATAGATAAGGTTGGCCATTCAGAGCGATAGCCAATCAAATTTAGGTATACCTCTGACGTCACCATGGAAACACTCGCTGGTATTATACCATATGTATATATATACAGTCAAACCTCGCAATAACACACCCTGATTATAACACTTTTTGGCTTATAACACACAAAAGGGAAAGTCCCAGCCAGTGCTAATGCATAAGTATATAGGAAGGGATCCCTGAAATTCATTGCTACCCAGAAAATTGCAAGTTTGAGGGGCAAGAAGAGGGAGGGATGATTTGGTGTGACTGGTGCTACAGGTGGTTCCATAAGGACTGCACCAGCATCCCATACCTCAAGGAATGTGGAGTGGACATTCCAATGGGATATAAGGAAGAGGTGCATGTGGACAGCCATTGGAGGTGCTTGATATGCTCCATTAGGTGGTCACTGGCTGCATCACAGAGGGACATTGATAGGCTGGGCAGGATAATGGGGCAGACAACAAGTAGAGCAAAGGTGATGGAGGATCACATTGACCTGCTGTCCCAGCAACTGGTGGAGATTCAGGGGCAGATAGGGAGATTGGAAAGTATGATGTTAGCTATTGCAAGGGAAAAGGATGAAAGAAATGGGACACTAGGAAGGAAAGGTGAAGTGGTGGATAATGCAGCAGGAGCAAGGGTGATTGAAAGGGAGGCAGAGGAAAAGAGAAGGAGCAGGCAAGGGGACATAGGGCAAGACAAAGGGCTTGGGGCAGGTCAGTTCTAATCCTGGGAGATAGGGCTGTATCAGATGGGTTAAACCAATTGACTGGGAACAGAAGGGGGAGGGATAAGGTGACAGTGGTATCACTGCCAGGGGGAAAATCAGGGATTATAGAGATTGCCTAAAAGAGCTCTTTAGAGTGGAGAAGATGGAGTGTTTGGTGGTCATCTGCCTTGGAGCAGAGGAACTGAGGGAAAGTAATGCTGTGGATGTGTGGGAAGCCCTGACAGACCTCATTGCAGGTTGTAGGGAGAGAAGTGGGGTATCTATTACAGTGTGTGCTATCCCTACAAATTCTGTGAACAAAATGGAGAGGGCAAGGGCAACCTTGATAAACAGAAGGCTGTGGCAGTTCAGGAAGGACTTGGGCATCCAGCTCATAGAAAGCAGGGCTCCCTTGCTAGGGCAGGATAAATGCTGGGTTGGAAGTAGTAATCACCCCACAAAAAAAGGCACCAGATTAATGAGGAAACAGATGCAGGGATTTGTGAAGGAGTTCCCAGATAGGAAGGAGCAAGGGAGGCAAGGGTGTTAGGGACATACAAGGAAACCTGAAGATTGCATTTGCAAATGTGCAAGGGGTGAGGAGGAAAGGGAAGTGGATGGAGTTTTGTGAGATTATAAGGCAGGAAAAGGTAGACATCATGGGCCTGGCTGAGACACATCTAAGGGGAGAGGAGGGGTATGTAGTTGATGAGGTCAATGCCACCTTTTGGAATAGAAAGGGGGTGAGAAGAAAGGAGGTGGAGTCAGAATCCTTTGGGGGAAGAAAATTAAGGGAATAAGGTGGGTGAAGATTGTAAGGAGCATGGGTGGATAAAGGTTTAGAGAGGAGGTAGGAAGCTGGCCATTGGGGCAGTATACATGGGTATAGAAGGCACAGGAGGGGGTTGGAATGAACATACAGCAGGACATTGAGGCCCTGCACCTAGAGGGATATCAGGTTATAATAGTGGGGGACTTCAATGGGCATCTGCAGGAGATGGATGGGGTAGAGAATAGAAATGGTAAAATGCTAAAGGGCTTTGCATGTCAAAATTGTATGGCAAAAGTGAACCTACTGAAATGCTGTCAGCGAAGGATAACCAGGGTGGGGCCACAGTATAGCTCCTGCATTGACTTCTGCTTGGTAGAGAATGAACTAGTGCAGGAGGTGCATGGAATGACAGTGGATGAGGAAAACAGGGTGGGTTTAGACTCAGATCATAATCTAATTATGATTAGTATGAAGGTTAGGAACATCAAGGAACAATGGACACAGGTGGGAAGGAAAGCTAGCTGGCAGCTAAAGAAATGGTTTAAAGAGGAGGAGTTCCAGAAGGACATGGAAGTTATACTGGAAAGAAAAGAAGTCACATATGTGGAACTTGTAAGAGCCCTAATAGATAAAGCAAATGAAGGACAGGGAAGATGTAAAGGGAATGGGATTAAATGAAAAAAAACATGGATGGATGCTGAGGCATGGGAGTCTATTGAAAGTAGACGTCAAGCCAATAGGAGGCACAGGGAAGCAGTTAAAGAGGGAGATGAGGAAAGTATCAGACAAGCTTGGGATACCTACCAGCAGAAGAAAAGAGAGGTGAAGGAAGTAGTGGGTAGGAAGATTGCAGAGGGGGATAGGAGGAAATGGAAGGAAATCATGGATGGGGGGAAACAGATGACAAAGAAATTTTGGAGATATGTCAGGGATAGACATAGAGAGAGGAGTGAGGAGGTAGGGGATGGTAGAAAAGCCTTAGTAGATAACGATGGTAGGAATATAACCAGTAGAGAAGGCATTAGGAGGGTATTGAAGGAATATGGATGTGGGTTCTCCACTACAGGTGGAAAGGTGGTGGAAGGGCCACACAGAATAACAACCAGCTGGGGACCGTCAGCTGGAGAGGCTTGCTTTACTAGGATAGAATTAGATAACGAGATAAATGCATTGAAGTTGGGAAAAGCTTGTGGGGAGGACAAGGTACCAAATGAGTTTCTCAAAGCACTAGGGAGTAAAGGCAGAGAACTGCTCTTAAAGATATTTAATGAGTATTTAGGGGATGGAAAAATACCAGATGACTGGGTCATCACATGGGTAGTGATGCTGTACAAGGTCAAGGGAAAGAGCAAGGAATGTTTGGATAGCTACTGGCCAGTAGCTATAAACAGTTGCATGTATAAGTTATTTGCTGGGCTAGTAAGGAGGCGATTAGGTACAATAATAGAAGAGTCAGGGAAATTAGTGGAGTTCCAAAATGGGTTCCGAAGGGGGTGCAGAACAGGTGATAGCCTGTACATGATTGCACAGATTATGGAGGTAGCTCAAAGAAAGAAATGGAAGGCATACCTCTGTTTTTTGGATGCTAAGGGTGCATTAGATAAAGTGGATAGAGAGAAGCTATGGACAGTTCTTCCCAAGTATGGGGTTAATAAGGTGCTAGTGGAACTGCTCCAGAAGCTATTTATGGGTACTATATATGGGTACCAAATATGATTTCCATTGGGAGGGAATAAATACAGGACAGATAGGTGTGGACAAGGGGTTGCGACAGGGCTTTCAATTATCACTAATTCTGTTCCTACTGTACATCGATGAACTGCGGATTAGGCTCCAAGATAGAGGGCTGGGGTTTTCTCTGGGGGATGGTAACAAGTTGCCTGCCATCTTCCAATGTGATGATATAGTGCTGCTGACAGAGACAGAGGGAGAACTCCAGGAAGAACTGGATATCTGTGAACAGTACAGTAGGGATTTTCAGTTAGAGTTTGGTCAGGACAAAACAAAGCTGATGATCATAGGAGAGGATAATGTGCTGCCTAGCAATCAGGTACCAAACAAGCTTGGGGAGAGGGCGATAGAGGTAGTGTCAGAGGTTACATACTTGTACTTACAAATGGTGAAACTTACAAATGATAGGGGATACCTGAAAGCAATGGAGGAAAACATCGTTTGCAATCTGAAAACCAGAGAAGGATTAATAAGGAAACTGGCATTCGATTCATTCTCAAGGTATGAATTGGTTAGGGGCCTATGGAAAGCGGTAGCAGTACCAGGGTTAACATATGGAAACGAGGTCCTATGCATTAGTAAAAAGGTAATGGACTGTATGGAAATAGCCCAGAGAAGGTTAGGTAGGATGGCCTTAGGGGAAATAGGTTTACAGCAGTGGAGGCAATACAGGGGGACATGGGGTGGTCTACATTTGAACAGAAGGAAATGATTAGTAAGTTGGTATACCTATGCAGGATATGGGCACTAAAGAAGGAAAATCCAGTATGGCAGGTAAATGCATGGGTAAACAACATGAGGGTATCTACCAACTGGAAGAGGAGGGTAAACAGGATGTCAAAGAAGATAGGCATAACACTGCACCCCAGGGAGGGCAAGGAGGGGGCAGTAATGCTGCAAAGACTCGTACAGGACAACGTGAAGGAATGGGGGTTAGGGCAGTGGCGACAGAGTATGGAGGGAAGGGCTGCAAAGAAAACGCTGAGGGTGTATGGGAACAAGCTTAACATAGAGAGGGAGGTAATCTACGACAATACGTGGGAGAGCTCACTTCTGTTTCTGGCAAGAGCTGGGTCACTAGAGACGAAACAGAGGATGGCAAAGATCACAGGTGGAGAGGAGGGCTGTGGATTGTGCAGGGATCTGGTGGAGGACGTCAGGCATGTGATAATGGTCTGCCCAGCACTGGATCACTGCAGAAGGGGTTGGGGAACCCCCACATTGTAAGAGGTTCTCCAGGTGGAGCGGCTGGAATGGGTGCGAAAGGCAAAGGTGTTGCTGGGGTGCTGGTGGAGATCTGGGCATATGGGTCTAGCATGAAAAGATCTCGCCAGCAAGGTATCCGTCACAAAGGATTACATATTCATATTCATATAGAAATTGATTGGCTATAACACACTCGGATATTACATATAACACACAACTGGTTTGGTCCTTATGGCATTTTTAATGTGTAAGAGACCTTGGATATAACAAACAGCTGTTAAATGAAAGTAGAGGGTATACCCCCCACAGCTTAATTAAGGCTATGAGGAGGTGGAAGCTGCCATCAAACTAAAGAAGGTAGCTTTCCATAGGTGGAGGGAACTAGGGGATCAGGTTTCCAAGACAGACTATGTTCAGGCAAAGAAAAATGCCAGGAGGACCATTGCACTGGCCAAGTACCAGAAGTATGAGGCCTTATATGAAACGTTGCGGACAAGGGAAGGAGAGAATGCAGTTTTTAGACTTGCCAAGACCAGGGATAGAACTAGTAAGGATTTTACCAGGGCTATAACAGTCAAGGATACACATGGCAGGGTCCTCTTAAAACCAGTTGAGGTAATTAAAAGGTGGGAGGAATACTACTGCAGCCTCCTAAATACCACTTCCTGCTCAACAGTCACAGACAGCAGCCCAATCACCACCCAGGCAGTGGACAAGGTGATTGAGGATGAAATAGTTGCAGCCCTTCAAAAAATGAAAGGTCACAAAGCAGTAGGCCCTGATAAGATCGCCATTGATGTTTGGCACACATTGGGGACTACAGGCATAACATGGCTAGGGAAGCTTTTTAATAAGCTAGCAAATAGGGACAGAATGCCATCTGCATGGATAGAAAGTTGGATAGTTCCACTGTTCAAGAGCAAAGGTGATACCCAGGACTGTGGAAACTATAGAGGCATAAAGCTAATGAGCCATTCTATGAAGCTGTGGGAGAGAGTAATAGAACGTCGCCTCAGAGACAAAACTCAAGTCCAGGGGAACCAATTTGGGTTTATGCCAGGAAGGTCCACCATGGAACCAATCTTTATCCTACGCCAGATGATAGAGAAGCATAGAGCAGCAAGGAAGTACCTCCATGCAGTATTCATTGACCTGGTGAAGGCATATGATAGTGTCCCTAGACAGGTGTTATGGAGCGTTCTAAGGAAGAAGGGGGTCGATGAAGGCCATATCAGGATAGTGCAGGATCTGTATGAGGGTGCCATTGCTAGGGTGAGGACAGTATGGGGAAACACTGCAGGCTTCAACGTGCAGGTTGGTGTGCATCAAGGGTCAGCACTTAGCCCATATCTATTCACTCTGGTAATGGATGAGCTGCTGACAGGGATAGGGGAATGGGCCCCTCAGTGCCTGGTATTTGCGGACGATGTGGGAAAGCTTGAAGGGTCAAAGGAGGATGCACAAAAGGGCCTACAGGACATTAAGATAGCAATGGAAAGAGGGGTTCTCAAAGTAAACATGAATAAGACAGAGTACCTAGCTTTCAATTTTAGCGGCCAGGGGCAAGGGGGTGAGATCCGTTGTGAGGGGGAGGGTATACCAGCAGGGCAACAGTTTCGCTACTTAGGATCATTTTGCCAGAGCAATGGGGAGATAGATTGAGACGTGACCAATAGGATTAATGCAGGATGGCTGAAGTGGAGTCCTGTGTGACCGCCGGGTCCCAATAAAGTTGAAAGGCAAAGTTTACAGAACGGTCGTCAGGCCTGCCATGCTGTATGGCTCGGAGTGTTCGGCAGCTAGGAAGAACCATGAAAGGAGAATGCAAGTGGCGGAGATGTGTATGCTGCACTACATGACTGGGGTGTCACGAGCTGACAGAGTACGAAATGATTATGTTAGAGGTAGCCTGGGGGTGGGGGACATTGCAGAGAAGATGAGGGAGAGGCGGTTGAGGTGGTATGGACATGTAATGAGGAGAGAGGAGGAGGAGCTTATTAGGTCCATTATGAGTTTGCATGTGGTTGGGGGGTGCCAGGGGTAGGGGAAGGCCGAAGCGGACTTGGGAGCAGGTGGTGCAGAGGGACATGGAGACGTGCGGGGTTGATGGGGTCATGGTGGGGTATAGGTGGGAGTGGAGAATGAGTACCCACAGACCCGACCCCGCCACAGGCGGGAGGAGGGTGAGATGATGATGATAATGATGATGATGAGTTTTGCTATCTAGGATCAGTTTTCCAGAGCAATGGGGAAATCGATTCTGACGTGGTCCATAGGATTAATGCAGGATATGCTGAAGTGGAGACAGGCAAGTGGGGTCCTGTGTGACCATTGGGTCCCAACAAAGTTGAAGGGCAAAGTTTACAGAACTATGCTCTATGGTTCAGAGTGTTGGACTGTTAGGAAGACCCATGAAAGGCAAATGCGACTGATATGCGAATGTTACGCTACATGTGTGGGGTATCACGATCTGACAGAATTAGAAACGACTTTCCCTTGGGGGAGAGTGGCAGATATTGCAGAACAGATGAGAAGCGTTTGAGGTGGTATCGGCATGTGATGAGGAGGGGAGAGGATTAGGTCCATTGTTGGACTGCAGGTAGTTTGGGGCACCAGAGGTAGAGGAAGACCAAACCGGGATTTAGTGCAGGTGATGCAAAGGGACATGGTGGCATGTGGGGTGGAAGGGGACTACGTGGGGGATAGGCGGTAGTGGAGGATTCGAACCCGCAGACACGACCTGCCTCAGGCGGGAGAAGGGTGAGATGATGATGATAAAAGGATAAAATTCTCAGCAGTGTGGAATCTGGCAAAATTGCAGCTGACTGCAAATATGTGCATCTTGAAGTATACAAGTCTAGGTCGAGTTTTTGAATACATCTTGCAATTCGCATACTTTTGTTCAGTTAACCCTTAGCTACTATCGTGTTTTGCACCTACGTATATTCTATTGTGGGGTCTTTAGAGACCCCATCCTGTATTCTATTAATATATGCACGTCAGGTATCAAATTAAATATTTTGAAGAATTAAACATTATATTGGACATCTTAACTATTAATTTTGAACAAAATATTTTTCCATAGTCTAGAAATTCTGCTGCTTTTAATTAAAATTCAAAAAGACTGCAATACTTTTTATAGCCTTTACGTATGTTGAAAAAACTATCATTTAAGACAATAATTAATGAACTCTAATAGCAGCAATATTTAGTCAACATGTTATATATGCAAGATAATTTCTGTAATTGAACATTATCAACCATGCTTTCATTTCAGACATGGCCTTTATCAGGTCAAAATGTGATATAAATAGGTTCTTCTGCCAAATGAATTGTTCAGGATATGTATGTTGGTTCCATAGCCAGGGCTAAGGACACCTTGGGGAAATATGTGTGGCTTACCAGTGAAGGTTGGGGTACATGAAGGTTCAGCACTAAGTCCATACCTGTTCATTCTGGTTATGGTCTAGCTGCTGACAGGAGTAGGAGAATGGGTCAAGTGGAGTCCTGTGTGATAGGAGAGTCCTAATCAAGTTGAAAAGAAAGTTTCACAGGGTAGTAGTTAGGCCAGTTATACTGTATGGATTAGAGTGTTGGGGGCAGTGAGGAAGAGCCACATAAATAGCATGCAAGAGCTGAGATGCTAATTCTGCAGTACATGTGAGGAGTGCCCGAGCTAATAGATTTAGGTATGATAATATTAGAGGTGGCCTGGGGGTGGTATTGAGGTAGTATGGATACGTAATGTGAAGAGGGGAGGAGGAGCTCGTTAGGTCCATTTCAGGAACACTGGTGGTTGGAAGCACCTGGGACAAACGGAGACCAAAGCAAACGTGGGAGAAAGTTGTCCACAAGGATATGGTAGTGTGAGAGTGGACGGCAGCCTGATGAAAGATAAGCAGGAGTAGGGGACTAGGACCTGCAGAACCGACCCTGCCATAGGCGGGATGGGGGTATGGTGATGATAATGTTGCAAATGGATGAAAGGTTTCAGTTACACTTACATCACTGTGGGGTGTCTTGCACTATTCCACAGTTACGCTTCTACGTGGGGTCTAAAATGTCCTTAGCCAATTAAAATTCAATTAACACATAAAGTAATTGCATTTTCTGCATGTGAAACATAAAGGTTATGATATAAGAGACAAATACTTGAAGTTGCAAGGTTATTTGAAAGAAAATCTGGTTGCAATCAAAAAAACAATTTTTCAAAAGTCAAAAAAAAACCCCACGATAGTGGTTAAGGGTTAACATAGCTTTGGCATCATTTAGCATTGTTTCTGTTATAACACACAGACGCAACCAGTCCTGAAGGTGTGTGTTATATCCAAGTTTGACTGTATGGCCGTTTAAACTTTACACAGTTGCTACACAGGGGTGCAGGAGTACCCCATCCATCGTTATTCCAATAATGAAAAGCAATTAACCACCCATCTGTGACTTATTAGGAAGTTCAACCTATCATGAATCGCATTGTGCCAGGGTCACCCACAGAAAAGAGAGGAGGAAGAAAACCCCTGGGGTACAGCAGTACCTCTGCAGGAAAAGCCATATGCAGTGCATAAAGAGCAAAAAATTAATTTGTATTGAAGTGTAAAATTAATTTTTTAAAATTGTGGTGGTTAAAACATTGCAAGCAATCGATCACACTATCCACTATATGGTGTAAACATCAGTGATATAACTTGCTGGCAAGTGCTCTTCAGATAGTTTTTTATACACTACTTGCACACATTTTTGCTACTCATGTAAACGCTTGCACAAGTTATCATCAGAAGTACTTGTGCAAGTTGTTTGCTTGTGTAAACTAAGCTTTAGTGCAGATAATGTTGAAAGAAAATTTTCAAAGAGAAAGTATTCTTTAGCATTTACATTTTTGGCAATTTCTGCACTTGAGAATGATGGTAATCGTCCTGTGGCTAAACCTCTCCAGTTATCTGAATCTAGGGTAAGAATGGCGTGGTATAGGATAGGATAGGTTAGGGTAAGGATTCGAGTTGTCCGGCTAAAAAGTTTCCATTTATAAATTGAAAAAAATAATAAACAGCGCCCTCCATTAAACGGGGCAACAAAAAAGCCTTTGAAAAAATAAACGGCGCGCTGTTTAATAGAATAAATATGGTATTAATAAAGGGGATAGTTAGGAAACTTACGTGGAAAGGAGAATCAGTTAACAGGTGGTGGAAGTTATCCACCAAGGTAGATGAATTCCAGCAGTAGGTTCTCAGACAGGTTGACTGGGACTGGGATGGGCCAGCTAATACCATGTGGGATAGGGTTGCTAGGAAGATTATGAGATGTGGAGAGGTTCTGTTAGGCATGGGCAGAGTAGGAGGCACTTACCAGGGTAGGCATACATGGTGGTGGAATGAGAAGATGGAAGCAGCCATAAAAATAAAGAAGGTGGCTTTTCATAGGTGGAGAGAAACAGGGGATCAGTTGTCAAAAGCAGATTATGTTCAAGCAAGGAAAATAGCCAGGAGAACCATTGCCCTGGCCAAGCACCGGAAGTATGAGGCTCTATATGAAAAGCTGGGGGACAAGGGATGGAGAGAAAGCAGTTTTAGACTGGTTTTAGATTGGCCAAGACCAGGGACAGAACTAGTAAGGATGACACCAGGGCCATAACAGTCAAGGTTACCAATGGTAGGGTCCTGTTCTAACCAGCAGAGGTGATTAAAAGATGGGAAGAATACTACCAGAGCCTCTTAAATGCTGCTAAGTGTGCAACAGTCACAGATAGCAACCCTCTTACTCCAGTAGCAGTGGACAGGGTGAGTAAGGATGAAATAGTCAGTGCCCTTCAAAAGATGAAAGGTCAGAAGGCAGTAGGCCCTGATAAGATACCCATGGACGTTTGGTGCACCTTGGGAACCACAGGAATTACATGGCTAGGGAAGCTTTTAAGTTAGCAAATGGCCAGGTGGTATGGGCATGTTCAGAGGAGGAGCTCATTAGGGCCATTATGGGACTTAGGGCCATTATGGGGCATCAGGGGTAGAGGAAGACCAAAACGGACGTGGGCACAGGTGGTGCAGAGGGACATGGAGGCGTGCAGGGTGGAGGGGAACCTGGTGGGGGATAGGCGGGAGTGGAGGATCAGAACCCACAGACCCGACCCTGTCTCGGGCGGGAGAAGGGTGAGATGGTGATGATGTCATAAAGGCACATTGTAATTATCCGTCCCCTGTAATTTTGCGCCATCTAGTGAGCACCAAAGACAACACATTTCTAACCTACAGATACGCAAACAACTGTAAAGAAAATAAGATCGTCATGTCAGGATCATAAATTAGAAGAAATTATTGTCAAATGAAAGGTGAAATTAAATGTACTATTATTTGTAGGGAATCATCATTGTAACTTGACATTTTTAGAAGAGTGGCTGAATTGTGTTGGAAATCAGATCACTGAAGTTAAGAAATGCACCAATAGTTAGTACTGACCAATGTTCCGTCTACGCTGCACTAGTGTGTGCTATTTCAGTGCAAGAGAGATCAGTATGGCAAATAAAACTGCTCACAAGTTTTTTTGATTTTGCACATGAACCACAAATCCATAGAGGCAAAATTGGTACTGACTTGTGTGGTTGGTTGGCAACATTAGGTGCTGGTAATTTCCCCTCTCATACCTCCCTCACCCCTACCTCCTTCTCACGTGTGAGCAGCCTCCACAGGGTCTGGCCTGATATGGCTACTTGGCTCCCCAACCCATTGGCATAACATGCTACAAACATTAATTTATTTCTGAACTTCTTTGCTTCACTTATAGCGAATATGACTTCCAGACCTAATGCTAGAAGAACTATCTGCTCACGCATGAACCAATAACCATCATTCAGTAGTTCATTCATGAGGAGGACGTTTATTCTTGTTTTTCTTGTCCTCATGGTAGAGAAGGCAGCTTAGAAAGGTGAGAAGTTCAATTTGGTTTCGATTTAGGCAAGATTTGTCTTGGGCACACCATTTATTAGATAGAATACCATATAATACACACTTTTTTCCCAAAAATTTGGATGCAAAGTCTGGGTGCATGTTATACATAGGAGTAAATATGTCAGCCATTTTCAGAGAAACACTAAGCATGCATAAAGAGGCACATTTGCTTATTAACGTCATTTAACTTCCATTAGATTCTCTTTTGAGTTAGTTTTATAAATATAATATTTAAGTACCTACACTTTATTTACCTTCATGCCACAGATATATAAATAGATATAATAATGATAATACCATAGATATAATAATACTAGCATACAATTAAAAAATGAATAAGTCCTGTAATAAAAATGAGTATTCTAAGTCCAGTTATGTCCAACCATACTGATATTAAAACCCTAAAAATTCTTCAGAATCACCATCTGAAAAATAACTGGGAACTGACAAACGTAGCCTGTGTATTATACATGAATATTGAGATTTTTACATTAACATAAATCTTGATCTTGGGGTGTGTATTATGCACCAGGGCATATTATACTTGAGATAATAAAGTAAATGTGGTATTGAAAATTTAACAGAATTTGAAAACGACGCTGTTTATTATAGGGCGCTGTTTATGGTTTACAGAAGTTTCGCCCCCGACATTTCGCCCCTGGGTACTTTTCGCCCCTACACATTTCGCCCCTCAGACGTTTCGCCCCGAACATTTCGCCCCTCGGATGTTTCGCCCCTGGGAAGGTAAATGACCAGTAAACGACGTAAACGCAAACTTAAAACGTAAAATTTACGTCGTCAAAGTCTTTTAAAGGATGTTCGTCTGCTAAATTGTACTTAAAAAAAATAGTGGCAGCGTCGATGCTTAAAACTACCAACGTAAAATTTGGCGCATGCGCGTGTCGCTACCTTATGTCCAAAAACACATCGAGTTGTATGGCACTAGTGGTTTTTTAAATTCATATCATTTTTTTTTATTAGATGGTAAAATGAATTTCCAGATATTTAGGCTATGCCTTTCAGAAAGTCTATTAAATTTCCACAATGCGTAGCATTCTTGCCAAAATTGCTGAATTTTCACCTAACCTATTCCTTAAAACACTCAGAAAAAGGTCCGAACGAACAATGCTGTTTTTCTTGGTAAAAACGAAATAACAAAATAACCGACCAAAATAAGGTAAAAATCAAGGGCTGGCATTGACTCAAGGGTCAGTTGGCACTAGCCCTTGATTTTTTACCTTACCTAAAACAGAATAACAAAAAATAACAAAAAGACGGCCATTTGCCCTCCCAGGGGCGAAATGTTCGGGGGCGAAACGTCCGAGGGGCGAAATGTGTGGGGGCGAAATGTACCCAGGGGCAAAATGTCGGGGGCGAAATGTACCCAGGGGCAAAATGTCGGGGGCGAAATATCGGGGGCGAAACGTCGGGGGCAAACGTTCCGGATCCCGCTGTTTATATTTCAGTACCTTTAATAAATCACCCCTCCACAGACAACCCAGCCAACATTCCTTTGGGTTCCAGAAGCCTGGCTGGGGTGCCTCCAGCCAGAGCATGTTCAGTGGACCCACATACCCAACCCTGCCACAGGGGGGATATGGGTATGATGATGCATTCAGTACCTTTAATAAACAGTACACCATTTATTAGAGGGTGCTGTTTATCATTTTTTCACCTTGAAGGTCAGCTGGTTATTGGAGGGCACCGTTATTTACAATAAATACAGTAATTATTAGGGATGAGTTACTCTCTCCATTGCCAATTTGGCCTATCTGGGCTGCTTGTGGTGTATTCAATTAGAATTAGATTTAATTTTCCTCTGCAGTGCCTTTCTCTCCATGGAACCCCTCTTCTCTAAAGGGAGGTTTGACAATGATAAATTTGAAACTGCAACCCTGAACTCAGTTTCTTGTTTTGTTGGCGTTTTAGGAGCCTTCAACTGCAAGGTCACGAGAGCCCCATCTAATTCTAATGTAGAACCTGTGCAGACACTACACTAATGTGACGATTTTTGGGTATGGTAATGTCATGAAAGGAGGGGCAAGTCATATAGCTGGACAGGTTAACCCTTCAACAGCCAACAGGAGATCAAAAAAATCTCAAGCCAGAAATATTAATGCCATTTTTCTGTTTTTTCCTTAATAAAGATGAAAAAATGACTACTGACTGAGTTTTCCTGCTTAATCGAATGGTGAAGTGTGTAGAAAGATTGAAGCGTTCATTTTTGCTCAAAAGGTCACTTCTCAAGTCAAGCAATTGATGTAGCATTACTAATTGTTTTGAATGTTTTGATTGATAATTTTATTGTAATTTATTCAGTTTGTGCATATTCTTGTGAAATGTGCATGCATCTGTTGACTGCATAAGAGCTCCTTATGAACTTCCACCCCTATGCCCAAATCCAGAGTTTTCCGACCTGCCTTCAGTTACAGAGATTTTCTTATGTCAAAATTCTATTTCTTAGGTTCTCACGGAGACTAATCTTTTTCTTTGATAAATAAGCTTTAATTTTTTTATTTTTCATCTAAATATTTCAATTCGTTCAAGAGTTACAACCCATCAAAGTTAGGAGATCAATTCTATCTGTCATTGGGTGTTAATGATGAAGAAACACCATTGGCTGTTGAAGGGTTAAGAATACTTGAAAATGTAATTAGCTAAAGCGCCGTTTTCAAAATGTTAACATATGTGAATTGTGTAGATTGAGTTGCAAATTGATCTATACTGAACGATGTCACACTCTGATATTTATTAAAAAAATATAAATGTATTAGCCTTTGTTGTGTGTTCTTGAACTGTGACACTATTCATAAGACAAAGAGTTTGTAGTTTTTTAAGAATTTTGAAATCAATTGTGTTTCTTGAAATTTTGGGAGCATTTTAGTCATTTTTTAATATCAACATAATATTTAAATGTAGTTGTCATAATAAACATATAGGTAACCATTATCTTTGAATTATTAGAGAGTTAGTGGTGAACGTCGATGATGACGATACGAACGATATGAGGTCAAATGAGGCATATGCACAAGCTCAATTACTGGTCTGCTTTTTGTGAGCATGCACAGTTGCCTCATTTGACCTCGTATCGTTCGTATCGTCATCGTCGACGTTCACCACTAACTCTCTATTAAGTGGGACAGTAGTTGTCTGAAACATGGGACAGTTAATTTTACATTGTGAGAGAAGACTGAATTCAATGTGAGGCATGCTTATTTGAAATAAGAAAGATTAGAATTTTATTAATGTGGACCATTTTAGAGGAAGCACTGTCCCACTCTTACGACTACATCCTTTAAAGTGGTGAATTGGATGGTTAATTAATGTTGATCTGTTTGGAAAATCCACTGTAAGAAAAATTTTCTTTTCCTTTTAAAATTAAAGGCGAAATAATTTGCTGCAGATATATGCAAAAGAAGTGGAAGATTTTTTTTTAAAATTCATTAAATTATTAGATAAATAGTGATTTGTTTCCAACTATTGAGGGCATTAGCTAATTAGCAGTACCCAGTGTTTCCTAAGCGGCCTCCCATATTAGTACTAGCTGTGAACTGGTGTGTTCAATGCAATAAGCCACTCTCCCCGAACTCACGATGCTAGTTATTCTCTACTTCAAAATCGAGGTGGGCTTGCTCAGTAGACCACAAGCCCCCTGTTATGATATCATGTATGTTAAGTTATTGGGTTGTAGAGTAAGCCAAGCAGCCATAACAGACCAAACCCTTAGTAGGCTGTTCGCGGTTTTAATATGGGCCTAGCACACTGGAGAATTTTAATAGTTTATAAAAATATTTTGGGCAGATCACGACGGTGAGGACATCCCCTTCCAAAAAAATCTCGGCAGACTAACTGGCGCCAGTCACTGCATGTAACCTTAATTACAGGTCACTTGGCTATTTGTCTTAATTAATTTTGTTTATCCATTTTTTATTTGACAAGGGTGTTGAAGTTTGAAACCCACACACCGGAAATATTATTGGTCTTTATCCAGGGTGTTGGAGAGTTATTGGTGGGTTGGTAAACACTAAACGAACCCCATTACCTCTTTAGATAGCATACGTTATTGTTATCATTTGTATTTTAATTATTCCACGATATATCAGTGATGGAACATGTGGGCGGTGGACATCCGCCTTCAGACGGGATTATTTTGGACTGCAGGTTGCCTCCTACTCAACACTACTACTGTAACAGAGCCACCGTTAGTACTGTAGGTGTGTGTTGGCTTTGTACCGCAAATTGGCGCCATGTAAATACAGCCGGCCGTCATAATTATTTTTAAGAAACAAATACAGTCGGCTCTTGTTATAACAAACGCGAAGGGGATGATGAATCCGTGTTCCGCACAAATTTAATGCACAAATAAAGGTGTTGGAAAAAAATCGATACAATTTAAATTAAAATAATTTTTGGATGAGATTGACATAGTTTTCGTTTTATTGTTGTATTATATAAAGTGGTAGTAAGTACCAAGTGTAGAAACTGTACAACCTGCTTTAAAGTTTATGTTGAATTGTAAGTGTTCCGTGCAAGTAAACTGTCACAGTTTAGTGTTCCCTGGTTTCAAAAAGATTGAGAACCACTGCCTTACCCTATCTATGGCCGCTGCTTAACCTTTCTTTTGTTTATTGTTGTTTTAGGGCCCTTCACCTACACTGCCATTAGAGCCCCGTCCACTGTGTAGTTGTGATCGCAGGGACTGCACAGACACTACACTAATGCAATCATATCAGCGGTACCCAGTTATCCCAAGCTGCCACCCATGTCAGTACTAGCTGGGGTTGCGTTGCATAACTTCAGTGATCAGACGAGAACTGGTGTTTCCAACGCAATTCACCCGTTACCCATAACCCGTTTGCCCGTCACCCGCCTCCCCGTTCTTAGTCTTATACCTCATCTCCTCCTGATAACCTGCATCCCCATTTATAGACCTAACCAATTCCTCCTTCCCCTTTCGCGTAGCCAGCCCTCATATTGCAGCAGCCCCCCCCCCATTTCGAGGATGTCTTTCACTCGTAGCCTACGCATAATCTATTATTTTCTAAAGATGATCTATCCCGGCGTCCCACACATCTCAAGATCTCCTATATTGTGAGTCCTGTTAACTTTGAACTCACACAAAGTAGATGTGCGATAAATAATTCATGTTTGTATACACCAGTTTGTGTCATCATCATCATCATCATCATACCCTTCTCCCGCCTGAGGCAGGGTCGGGTCTCCCACCATATCCCCGTCAACCTCGCACACCGACATATCCCTTCGGACAACCTGCCCCCACGTCAGTTTCGGCCTCCCCCTGCCCCGGGAACTGCCGACTACCTGCATTCCTGGCATAGCCCTAACTAGGTCCTCATCCCCTCGTCTCATCACGTGTCCATACCACCTCAGTATATTTTCTCCCTCATTTTTTCAGCGATGTCCACCACCCCCAGGCTACCTCTAACATACTCGTTCCTAATTCTATCAGCTCTTGACACACCACTCATGTAGCGCAGCATTCGCATCTCGGCTACTTGCATTCTATTGACGTGGTTCTTCCTTGATGCCCAACACTCTGACCCATATAGCATTGCTGGCCTAACCACTGCCCTGTAGAACCTCCCTATCAGTTTGATTGGGACCCTCCTGTCACACAGGACCCCACTAGCCTGCCTCCACTTCAGCCACCCCCCATTGATTCTATGGGTCACATTGGCATCGATCTCTCCATTGATTTGGAAAGTAGACCCTAAGTACCTTACCTCTTGCACCTTTTTCACCAATTCGCCCCTTGAAAGGACGTCACCATTACTTGCCTGTCCTTCCCAACTGAAAGCTAGATACTCTGTTTTCTTCATGTTTATCTTTAGCCCTCCCTTTTCTATAGAACCTCTAATGTCGTTTAGTCCCTTCTCTATCTGTTCTCTGCAAACACTCTGCTCCATATAGCATAGTCGGCCAAACCACTGCTGTGTAGAACTTTCCCTTAAACTCTTTTGGAACTCGCTGGTCACAAAAGACTCCACCTGCCTGTCTCAGCTACCGTGTGTTGGGGCCTGTGTCTCACACATGGAAATCTATTTCCCCATTGCTCTCACTAAATCAGTCCATGTATTCAACTAAAATCGTGTACCTTTCTCACAATTTTGCTTCAACAGAGAATGTCACTGTCATTTCCATTTTTGTCCCAATTAAGAGTTACATACTCCTTTTCCTTAGTTCCACTATTTCTAATGTAATCCTTAGGTCATCAGGCCCCCGATTTTTTTTTGCTGCCATAGGTTCATCCACTCTTCCCCCACAATTTTTACTCCTGTTCTAAGGTCATTCAGGCAGTTCTATGTGAACCATCTCTGGCGTTACTGATCTAGTCAAAGTCGTCAGCCAATACCGTCCTACCATCCATTGCATGCTCATTCCTCCACTGAGGAAGGCATACACGGGGCATGCTCTTGCACTACGTAGACTACATCAAGAGTAAGGTTGAGACCGTGGTGAAGCAGAGAGGTGAGAAAGGCTAGAATAGCAGTGAGGGCCGCTATTAAAACAAATGGTCACATATCAATGGAGGTGGCCATTGTAGAAAGGGAAGGAAAGAGGTGCGCAAAAACGGAGAGGTGGAAACAGAAAAGTTTGTTTTCGCAGTGCAGTGACCAGTAGCAGATCCAGGATTTTCGTCAGGGGGGCTGAGCTAATACAGCGGGGATGGGGGGGGAGGTTGAGCTAAAGCTCGCATAAGTTTGTATGTGCATGGGGGGGGTGCAACCCCAAAAGCCCCACCCTGGATCCGCGCGTGGCAGTGACCATCGCTTGATGCACATTTAGTATTTAGACCTCTTCTCACTAGATAGCGCCAGCAAAAGAAGGTTGTTTTCTCACCGCTCCACCATGGTCATACATATCTCTTTTTTTCGTTAATTCTCGCTCCGCTTTCATCTCCACTCTCCTCTCCGCTCTACCTTGGCCTCAGCCTAACTTAGATCGAGAGGCGATCAAGGCTCATGATAATCATCGGTTAAGCCCTAAGGGCACCATAAGGCATCTAAAGGGATGTAAGCAAACAGAAATTCATGATATCAACGTGAACTCGGGTCCTGTGGTCACGTAATATGCGTTAGAATTTCTTGATGTAGAATCAAAAAGTGACTAAAGCAAGTCCTAACCCTTGTCCCACCTATGGCAGGGTCGGGTACCCATATTGTCCTTCTGAATGGACACAAGGGCGATATATTTGTCACTGTTTTTCCGCGGGCGATTGCCGCCCAAAGCAGCAGCCCCTATGCTTATTTGTCGTTGGTCTATTGTTCGTTTTTTGGGGAATTCCACCGACGCCAGGGGGCGAGCTCCTACACCTAGAAATTTTGCCTCATTTATCTACCCGTTGCTTTGTAGAGAGAGTTCTTTTACGTGCAAATTATCTCGTACACCAACATTGGACCTCGGTTTTACTTCTTATCCGAAAGAAGGAGCACTCGGGACCTTTCTCTCGCCCGAGAGAAGCCAACTCATCTTGGTCCAGTATCGAACCTAGAACTAGTGACACAGCTGGCGAGTGTGCAAACCACTACGCCACCGGGGTGTATAGAATGGAAAAGTGAACAATTCAAGAATTATTACAAAAAAACACTACAAATTCCGTATTTTGTGAACTGCCCTCTTCAGATGACCTGAAATGTGTGCCCTAGTTGACATTATTCTTAAATGTGACGTTTATATTCATAGTAATTGCGAAGGTTGATTAAGTTTCTATTTAAATGCCCCCCAATCAGTAATGCCACCTTTCAAGTACCATTGCTAGGACAAATGAGTTTCCAACCCCGCCATAGGCAGGAAAAGCATTCAGAATGATTATAATGATGCCATGTGACCATCTGTGAAAATGTGTCGACTGCTGTATCCATGTAGACAAGAGTTTAATTTCTACTTGTTGACATTGTGACGTCAGTTAATGGCGGTCAATCGATTTTTTCGAGAAAAAAATGGAGGGAAGTAAACAAAAAACACACACTTAGCTCTTTTATTGAATTTGGACGTCTGCTATTTATTTGTAGTGTTTTTTTTTTGTTGCTATTGGCAGATTTTTGTTGACCATCGCCTTCTGATTGTTGTTTTTTTCTTATGACTTTTAAGTTAATTGAAACGGAAATCTTTGAAATAACTTCATTAGTCAAGAACCGTTAATTAAATTGACGACGTTCTGCCTCCGCGTCTCTCATCATCGCTATCCTGGTGTCCTTTCAGCAACAACTTGATTAGCAACAGCTTCTACAATCCTTCCGCCTGCGATTTTCACGTGACCATGATTTTCCCACTTATTTTTTGCAATAAATTTAGCTCGGGTCCACGGTGGCCTGTTTTCAGTTGGCGTTTCTAAATAATGATAATCGCCATTATTATTACAGTAGTATAATTTTAGTACTATTTTACCAATTTAAAATGACGTCATCCAGCTCATCCGTCCGATCAACGTTAGCCGGGTTTTAATGATTACCGTGATGAACCCATTATCCGGGATCAGGGTTT
>JAAFCE010009058.1:7632052-7704327 GCA_013389805.1 Trigoniulus corallinus
AATATAAATCGTGGTGAATAATGGATGACGATATTGATTAAATGTGCGAGGATTCTAAAAGGAAAAGTGACCCATATTCCAGAGAGATGGTATGACCCCTTACATCAAAGATGGCCCAAGGGAGGTATAGATATTAAGGTTTCTTCAAGGTGTCATTGGGTCAATTTCTTCCAGATTAGCCACATCTTCAGGTATGAATAGTGGACCCCTGGTGAGCCGTTTGATGTTGTTGTTTATCCAACGGAATTTTCTCAGGGGTGCATTTATTGGAGAATTTATGGCCCTTAGCCACGTATTTGTTATAGAGAATTGAATGGTAGGTGACCTATGCAACAAATTTAACCCACGCGAAATGTCATCCAGTTGCAGGACTAATGGTGTAGTTGAAAATGAAAGGACCAAACTCAATTCTTGATGGACAAGAAAACTAGGAGCGGCTGTATTGCGTTGGCCACACCAGTTCTTGTCTTATCCCGGAAGGTAAGCAACGTACCCCCAGCTAGTGCTAACATGGGTGGCCAATTCGGAACACTGGGTACCGCTAATACCCAAAAATCGTCGCATCAGCATAGTGTCTCTTCATTAGGACTATGCAGTGGACGAGACTCTAATGACCGTTGTAGGTGAAAGCTCGTAAAACACCAATGAAACTAAGAAAGCAAGCAAAACTGCAGGAAATAGTTGGTAGTGTGCAGGCCACGCACTTTTTACTGCAAATATAGTGATACCCACAACTAACCTGTTTCCGAGGCCCGCAAAACCTTCAGACAGCTCTAATGGCCTAAAAGATAGTTTTAAGTTTAATAGATTGTTTATTGTTAGAGGAAAGTAGCTATTATTAGGTCTTTTGCTTGAGAAAGGATTAAGAAACAGATTTCGAAGACAAAATTGTGGATTAATTGGATTATGCATTGATCCGAACTGTCTTAACGAAGTTGGCAAAATTCGTGATTTAATTATCTTGACAAATTTGAGAAAAAGTTGTGCTTACTATTTATAGAGGAGGCATAAGATCCGGTTTTGTTACATCGATAGATATACGAGCATCATCATCATCTCACCCTTCTCCCGCCCGAGGCAGGGTCGGGTCTGCGGGTTCTAATCCTCCACTCCCGTCTATCCCCCACCAAGTCCCCATCCACCCCACACGCTTCCATGTCCCTTTGCACCACCTGCTCCCACATCCGTTTTGGTCGTCCCCTACCCCTACTGCCCCCAACTACCTGCAGTCCCATCATGGACCTAATAAGTTCCTCCTCTCCCCTCCTCATCACATGCCCATACCACCTCAAACGCTTTTCTCTCTTCTTCTCTGCAATGTCCCCCACCCCCAAGCTACCTCTAACATCATTGTTTCGGATTCTGTCGGATCGTGACACCCCACACATGTAGCGCAGCATTCGCATCTCTGCCACTTGATTTGCCTTTCATGGTTCTTCCTAACTGCCCAACACTCTGAGCCATACAGCATAGCGGGCCTAACGACAGTTCTGTAAACTTTGCCCTTCAACTTTATTGGGACCCTGCGGTCACACAGGACCCCACTTGCCTGTCTCCACTTCAGCCATCCTGCATTAATCCGACGGGTCACGTCAGAATCAATCTCCCCATTACTCTGGAAAACTGATCCTAGATAGCGAAATTCCTGCACCACCGGGATCCCCTCTCACCCACAACGTAACTCATCCTCTTGCCCCTGGCCACTAAAATTGAAAGCCAGGTACTCAGTCTTCATCATGTTAACCTTAAGGCCCCCTCCTGCCATTGCTGTTTTAATGTCTTGTAGGCCCTTTTGTGCATCCTCCTTGGACTCCTCGAGCCTTCCCACATCATCTGCAAATACCAGGCACTGGGGGGCCCATTCCCCTATTCCCGTCAACAGCTCATTCATTACCAGAGTGAATAGGTATGGGCTAAGTGCTGACCCTTGATGCACACCAACCTGCACGTTGAAGCTTGCAGTGTTACCCCATGCTGTCCTCACCCTAGTGATAGAACCATCATACATATCCTGCACTATCCTAATGTGGCCTTCATCAACCCCTTTCTTTCTTAGGACATTCCATACTACCTGTCTAGGGACACTATCATATGCCTTCTCCAGGTCAATGAATATTGCATGAAGGTCCTTTTTCGCTGCTCTATGCTTCTCTATCATCTGTCATAGAATAAAAATTGGTTCCATGGTGGACCTACCAGGCATAAACCCAAATTGATTTCCCCGGACACTAGTTTGATCTCTGAGGCGACATTCTATGACACGCTCCCACAGCTTCATAGAATGGCTCATCAGCTTAATGCCCCTATAGTTTCCACAGTCCTGAGCATCACCTTTGCCCTTGAACAGTGGAACTATCCAACTTTCCCGCCATGCAGTTGGCATCCTGTCACCATTTGCTAACTTGTTGAAAAGCTTCCCTAGCCATGTAATGCCAGTTGTCCCCAAGGTGTGCCAAACATCCAGTGGGATCTTATCTGGGCCTACTGCTTTTTGACCTTTCATCTTTTGAAGGGCTCTTACTATTTCATCATCACTCACCCTGTCCACTGCCTGTGGAGTGCATGGATTGCTGTCTGCAACTCCTGCACATGTGGCTGCATTTAAGAGGCTGTGGTAGTACTCCTCCCATCTTTTGATTACCTCCACTGGTTGGAACAGGACCCTACCATTGGAATCCTTTACTGTTAGGGCCCTGGTAACATCCTTACTAGTTCTATCCCTGTTCTTGGCCAGTCTAAAAACTGCATTCTCTCCCTCCCTTGTTCCCAGCGTTTCATATAGTGCCTCATACTTCTGGTACTTAGCTAGGGCAATGGTCCTCCTGGCATGTTTCCTTGCTTGCGATAGATATACGAGCCGCATTATCAATTTATGGAGACGACAAGAGCATATCGATACTCATGCGGAGGGGTGTGCAATTTTAATGCTTGTATATGGTTTGGATGATCCACTGAATATCTTAGAACTGATTCACTATCATCATCCTCATCAAAAATACCCTTATCCCGCCCGCCTGTGGCGGAGTCGGGTCTGTGGGTTGTAGCTCTCCACTCCCGTCTATCTCCCACCAGGCCACCGTCTACCCCATACACTGCTATCTCTATACAGAAAAACCCGTTCCCATGTCTGCTTTGGCCTCCTCCTACCCCAGGTGCTACCGACCACATGCATTCCTGGAATGCACTTATCGAGTTCCTCAGCCTATTGCCTCTCATTTTTTGGCGATGCCCACCAACCCCAGGCTACCTCTAATATATGCAATCATAATTCTATCAGCTCTCGCCACACCACCCATGTACTGCAGCATTCGCATCTCAGCTACTTGCATACTATTTACGTACTCTTACTCACTGCCCAACAATTCCATTACTCTCTCCCAGAGCTTCATGGAGTGGCTCATTAGCTTTATACCTCTATAGTTACCAAAATCTTGGACATCCCCTTTGCCCTTGAAGAGTAGTATTATGCAACTCTCTCGCCAAGCAGATAGCATTCTATCTCCCCTAGCTATCCTACTGAAAAGTTTCTCTAGCCATCTGGTACCTGTTCTCCCTAGGCTATGCCACACTTGAATGGGGATTCCGTTTGTACTTGGCAGCTGCATATATTTTGTGGCTGAAAGGTCAGCCACAGCACCCTATACACCCAGCCATATTTAGTTGCATTCTGCAACAGTCATTCAATCACCTCTCCCTCTGGCATGTGGTGGTTGGATGGTCTTACAGGCCTGGGTGTGACTCCTCCTAGGGTGCACCCTGTACTACTGCCTTCTGTGCCGCCCTGGACAGTGCCAAAGCCCAGTTTTAACTAGACACCTGCAACCTTCCCCAAAACCAGTACTAATAGGTCAGGGTACCAACAGTAGTTTGGACACCTGTCCCTGGCCTATCAGGGGCCACATTTTTTTCTTTATGTATGGGTTGAAGGCTGGCAATGCTGTGGGCTGGTTGGTCTTTACAACTGGTCAGCTCATTGGGGACCGCCTTCCAGACATCACCAGTGTCTTGATTGCAGAGTGCATAGCTCTGCTTAGGGTAGTGGAACTAATCTGTAGTTTGAAGGGTCTACTTCAATTTCGCACATGACCATTTGGCATATGGCAATTTGGTGTAATCAATTTGGCATATGACAGTTTGGTGTACATACATATTTGGCATATGCATAGAACTTAAATCAGTATGCCTACTCAAGGAGAATGTTTTATAGAATTTTTTAAAACTAAAGCAGAGCAATGAAGAAATGACAATAAAACTGAAACCAAAAACTTTCTTAGTATGTTGTAACTGAATCCCTCTCCTCCCTTCAAATGTTGTACACTGTTTATGGCAGACATGCCATCGTCCAGGATCTGCACCAATTGCTTCTCATGACCTGTAAGCAGGGCAAGATGTGGTGTTTATGTGAGTCCCAGGGTATGTCAGCATTATGGGCAATGAGAGGGCAGATGACCATGCCCAGAAGGTTGCCCACCTACCAGAAGACATCAGCTTTTCTATTTTCTCCACTGATGCTCTCCAAATGGTGCAGCAGACCATACATGATCCTTGGCAGTTCCAGTGGTGGGTGGAGACCACCAACAAACTCTGCCCAATTAAGGACACCCCAGTGCACAGGGTGTCCTCTTGCCACCAATTATGGAGGGATGAGGTTGTGCTTGCCCAGCTATGAATTGATCATGCCTTTCTCACCCAATTCCACATACTTTGGGGTGAGGATTTTCCATGGTGTGACTACTGTTGGGAGCCTCTCAGTGGCATGCATTTTTAGTCACCGTGAGAGATATTGTGAACAGAGATACCAACTGGGAGACAGTCCAGAGTTCTCCACCTCCCTTGGAGACAACCCTGCAGTGGGTTGAGAGCTTACTTGTATTTGTGAAAGAGGCTGACCACTATCATGAAATTTAATCCCAACAATTTAATCCCAACGTTTTTGCCTTCTATCCTTCTGTCATGTTTGGCCCATTTGCCTTTTATTTGCTGTCTATTCAGCTTTTGCCTTTTATTTCAGTATCGTTTCTGACTTTCGCCTTTTATTTTAGTATCGTTTTTGCTTTTTATTTCAGTATCGTTTTTGACTTTTATTTAAATATCGTTTTTGGCTTCTGCCTTTTATTTCAGTATCGGTTTTGGCTTTTGCTTTTTATCTTTATGTCAGCATTGGCATTTGCCTTTCTTATTTACTGTATATTGGTAGGTATTTGCATTTTATCCTTCCTTCTTACTTTTATTGGGCTTTTGCCTTTATTGTCCCCATGGTGGGATGACCTGTTACACCCCCACCATATGACGGGCCCAAAAGCACCAACAAACAACAACAACTTGGGGGCATATGCACTGATGAGGTGGAGCACTACTTCTCACCAAGCCACTGTAACCCACTGTTGCAGCTTGCTGTCTAATACTATGCCCACCCCATTCTGCCCCCCCCCTTTGCTAGCTGCATGTATAAGCTTGTATACAGAACCAAGGGCCCTTGAACTATTCCCCTTCCACCTAGTTTCCTGGAGAACTTTGCTTTAGGATATTAATTGCTTTCCATGCTTTACCTGTCAGATTCCCCACATTCCACTTCCTATTCTAAGGCTTGCACCTATGCTTTCTGAACGTTCTCCGTCTGGGGCCACCTCAGCCAGGCATCTTGAATCTAAAAGAATGTTGGTGCTGCTTGCTATGGGGATGCTGGCCCACCCCACAGTGAACGGCCAATGTGCTATCTGCAATGGGTTGTGAAGTCCCAACCCCCATGACATTCCAGGCTACTGATGACGGTGGTTTGGGGCTGTATGGGTCTGGTGGTATGAACATGTGATGACAAGAAGGGAGAAAGAACTAGTTAGATCCATTGCAGGGATGTGGGTGATTGGAAGCAACTGGGGCAAGGGAAAACATATGCAGACATGGCAGCAGATTGTACATAAGTACATATATGGTAGTTTCTGAATAGGCGGGAATGGAGGGCTAGAACTCACAGGTCAGACGCAGCAACCGGCAGGATAAGAGTATGATGATAATGGATTTCAGGTCTCTACTATGTTTTGAAACCTTATCAGCTGTTTTTCTCTAGCGGACAAGTTGTGTTGGACACACATGTTCTTGTGAGGTCACTGAAGTTAAGCAACGTAAACCCACGTTAATACCAAACGGGTAGTTGGTGGTGAACGTTGGGTGCTGCAAAGTTCCCCTCTCCTACATCCTCTACACCTACCACCTCCTCACCCACGAGCAGTCTCCTAAGGGTTCGGCCTGTTCTGGCTGCTTAGCCTACTCCCCAAACCGTTAGCTTAACATAGTAACATAGACTCTGTTCATAGATGACATTTGGTTAGGTGGTGTATGACCAAAAAAAGATTACGGACTTCTCAGTGTTAAGTAAAATCAGCAATGACTTTCCAAACTAACCTAATCGTTCTTCATAGTATTATTCAGCCCGTTAACTTTCTGAATTTCGTGGAATTCCATTAGTTCTATAAACATTTTTACATTCACTGACTTTCGGTGAGAAAACTGCTCTAAACCATTGAAACAGTCTTTTAATTCACTCTCCAACAACATGAAGTGGCATATTAATAGGTGATAGGGTGATCAGACATCCCGATTTCAGACTTTATGTCCCGCCGACCCTCTCTTGTCCCAGCGGGGCGCCTGTTTGTCCCATTTTGTCGGCAACTTCTCAGAAGCATTCACTCGTCAATGAAGTACTGTACGTGTACAGAGCACCCACATAGAATGATCTTTCTAGGTTGGCAACTGATCATAGTCTGCATCAAATTAAAACATCAGGTGACCTGTGCTGGACCCGTCCTGTGACCCATAGAATCAATGGGGATGGTTGAAGTGGAGACAGGGAAGCGGAGTCCTGTATTATAGGAGGGTCCCAATCAAGTTGAAAGGGAAGTTCTGCAGGGCAGTGGTTAGGTTTGCTACGCTATGTGGATCTGAGTGTTGGGTAGTGAGGAAGAGCCACGTCAACAAAATGCAAGTAGCAGAGATGGGAATGCTGTGGTACATGAGTCGGGTGTCGAGAGCTGATAGAATTAGGAATGAGTATATTTGAGGTAGTCTGGGAGTGGTGGACATCGCCGAAAAAATGAGGGAAAATAGGTTGAGATGGTATGGACACGTAATGAGAGGAGGAATGCAGGTGGTCGGCAGCACCCGGGGCAAGGGGGGATCGAAACAGCCGTGGGAGTAAGTTTTCCGTACGGCTATGGCAATGTGTGAGGTGGAGGGCTAGAACCCGCATGGCGCAGGCGGGATACGGGTATGATGATTACGATGGTGCATCCTGTGCTGGATGGACACGCATTCAAGCTATAAGGTATAGTAGGTACGAAGTCACAAGTTTTGCTCTTTGCTCTTCAGGAACGCATGTCTCACCACCCCTACTTCGGGGCCCGCTGTCCCGCTTTGCCCTCTGGAAAATCTGGTCACTTTATAGGTGACCCAGTTTAGAAAATACCCTTTGAACTCTGTGATTTTCAAATGGCCTTGTTCAAGCAACTCCATCAACTCCTTACCCTTTTCCCACCTATGGCAGGGTCGTGTACGCATCTTGTCCCTCTGAATGGACACAAGGGCGATATATTGGGTATAATTTTTCCGCACCCGGTTGCCGACCTAAGCTGCAACCCCTATGCTTATTTATCGTTTGTCTAGTATTCGTTGGGGCATTCTACCGCCGCCAGGAGGCGAGCTCCTACACCTGGAAATTTTGCCTCACCTACCCTCTGCATTATAGAGAAGGCGCACTCGACACCTCTGACCCCATAGAAGCCAGTCCACCTCGTTCCAGTATAGACCCCAGAACTACTGACGCAGTTACCGAGCGTGCTACCCACTACGCCACCGAGGCGGATTCCTTTAAATGGCCTTGTTCATCATTAAATAATGACTATAGTAATTGGAAAAGACTGTTCTTTAAATACATTTAAAACAACCCATTGATTTGCCATTAAATTTGGAAGCACTGAATGCGATGTGCTAAATTTTGCTTTTGAAATACTATAGTTTGCACCATCGATCCTCACTGAATTCAATTACAGTATTTCATACTGGGAAAGGGACCACTAGAACATTGTGTCCAAGCTTTGTTCCCTTCGGTTTACCGTCTTCAAGCGTGATCTCAATTTAAATGTCGATCCCAAATTGGAGTTCTCCCCTGTAACATTATCTTCAAGCAGGATCCTTTTCCTGAATATCATCCCAAACTTTGACACCTTTCCTGGGACGTTGTCTTCAAGCTTTGTCAGTCAACTTCTTATAATTGGATAAGGTAGGATTCTATGTTGTGGTTCCTCTATGGAAGGACGGGATGCTCCCATTTCTTGAAAGGTTTTTGAAAGATATTTTCTCAAGTGATCGCCCCTAAATTTCTTTAAGGATCTCTTTAAAAGAGTTGTTACCTTCCTGTTTGATCATAGCATATGTATATGGTTGCTACTTGTTATCAAAGTGATTAGCACGACGTGCTGACACTTGTTATACATCCGTTTGATCATCCTTCTTTGATAAGGTTGCCATTTCTGGAAACAGGACGTTGCAACACAAACTTATCAAAACCTTTCTATCAACTGACGAGGTAATCTACCGGTGGTAATGGCTCCTGCAGTGAAATAAATGAAATAGCAAAGAAAGCTGCTGTATACCAGTGTGAGAGGCCACAATAGGACAGTAGTGTCAGCCAGGGCAGGGAGCCAGAGATAAAGTATAAGCTAGCAGGATACTAACGACTGAAGGCCAGGATGATGGATGCAAAAAAAAAAAAAAAAAAAAAAAAAGGAGCTGATAGAAATGGGTGACCAAGAGACATGGAGAGCAAAATATCACAAGCAAGGGAAAAGCAACTACTGATAGTTTTTCCGACTATTGCAGAGTCGGGTACCTATACCTATTTTTGTCCCATTCGGACATGTCAGCTTGCTATTGGACTATTTTTTACGCGTTTACTTTTTTCTACGCGTTGTATGTTGAAAGGGTTCCTTTACGTGCACTTCACATAGGGCTATGGCTTTACTTCCAATCCGATGGGAGGTTTACTGGGGGCCTCTTTGTTACTTGGAAGGAGCCAAACCGCCTTAATTCATTGTCGAACCTGCAACCAGTGACGCAATAATCGAGCGCGTTACATGTCAATCTCCAGCAGAATATCAGTAACACGGTGAAAAAATAAACGTTAACTAAATCGCAATAGCACCTCGGTGGAAAAGAGGTTAGCGTGCCCATGTGCGATGCAAAGTAAAGCTGGATCCCGCGTGGTGTGCGATCTCATTTGCGCCTAAAAGAAACCACTCTACCAGGTGTAGGAGCTCACCCCCAAGCGTCAGTGAAGTGCTCCAATCAACAGTAGGCTGACGATAAATAACCATAGGGGCTGCCATGTGTCCATCCAGACGGATAATAGATAGGGGCCTGACCGTGCCATAAGCAGGTAAAGGGTTAGTTAGTAGTTGCCTTTTTAAACTTAAATGCCAATAGGTAGGCAGGAAAGGAATGGCGTTAAAGTACAATAGATTGCGGAATGCGGGAGAAGGATAATTTGGCAGCAGCAAGGCTACATGAGGGCGAGGGCGGATTATAAGTCTCCAGAGTAGTCTAGGATGGTAGGAACCGAATAAGAGGTTCAGAATGATGTAAGACTGGAATAAGGTGGTCAGAATGGCAGGGCGAGGGTAAGAGGGACCATAATGGTGAAAACAGATTGGACAAGCGAGAATGGCAGGAACAGTTTAGGGTAGGTCAGAATGACCGGAACAGTTTAGAAGGGACCGGAACCTCAAACACGGGCATACCAAGGGCAGAATGTCGAAAGTAGTTAAAAGAGGAGCAGAATGATAGAAATTAAATGATAAAACGATGGACGATGTGGTAGGTAATATAATGTAATATATGATATAAATATCTGGGCAGACCGGTAGGACCGGAACAGTAGTATGAATAGTGTGCTAATTGAAGGAGTCTTAGGGCCCCGGAATGACAGGAGTGGAGCAGCATTCTAATTCTAATTGAATACACTGCAAGCAGCACTGATAGGCCAAATTGTCAGTGAAGAGTATGACTCTCATTCCTAATTTATAACCCATTGAACCACTCTAAGGAACCTGAGGCATAGCATCTATTCTGTGAAATATTGCATACCTGGTATAATGGCACCTTCTTACAGACACTCTCTTGCCCTATTATCACTGAGAGAATTCCATTGCCGAACTAATCTTGGTAGAAAAGACCAGTAATACGAGTCTGTTCGGGCCCCGACTTCCTTCAGTTTGAAAGGATGATCCTTTCTCCCCTGATAGTCTGTCAGGGATAAGCTTCTTCCTGGAGTACCCTGATACCCTAATTTCAGCAGTCTGTGAAAAAGCTTAATGCTGTCAGATTTCGTCTCTGATGTAGTGAGTCCCACTCTAATTTCGTGATCATACCTGAGACACTCAACCTATGAGAGAAGCGATGCAGCACAATTCTTGCAGCCCTCCTTTGCATCATTTCAATTTCTCAAGATAAACCCTGCCTAAAGGGAAACCAAATTGGACTGCAGTACTCCACTATTGGCCGTACCAGTGAAAAATAAGCTACTTCTTTTACATCCTTTGTGCTGTCTCCCAACACTCTTCTAACCAAACGGAGAGCCCGCCCAGCCTTCCCAGTCAATTTGTCTATGCGTTCCTTCCAGGTTCCCTCAGTGTTTAGAATAACACCAAGGTGCTTATGGGTCTCAGCCCTATCAACCTTAACACCATCTATGGAATAAGTAAAATCAACATGCTTTGTAGACCTGCTTATCCTAAGAAAGCTACATTTGTCCAGGTTTAATGGCAACCCCCCACATTCGCAGAACAAGAGTAAGAATAAGAGGCCCCTAATGGTAGGAGGAGTTTAAGAGGCAGAATATCAAATGGAGGGGTGCGGCAAAATGCGTTGGACGCACCAGTTCTCGTCTGATCACTGAAGTTAAGCAACGCAAGCCCGCTTGGGAAACTGGGTGCCGCTAGTATCCAAAAATCGTCGCATTAATGTATTGTCTGTGCAGTCTCTACGTCAGAACTACACAGTGGACGGGGCTCTAATGACCTTGTAGTTGAAGGGCCCTAAAACACCAACAAACAAACATCAAATGGAGTAGCATGGGGAAAGAGGGACAGGAGTGGAATAGCAACAATATCACGAGGTCAGAATGGGGCGGGAAAGCGGGAATGACACGGGCAAATACGAAGTCGGAAGTTTCAGTAAGTTGTAAGATGGACAAATGCGAGAGAGAGCAATGATGATCTACTGCGATTATGCTGCTAAGGCCCTTAATTGGAACTTCCGCTTCCCTCAAAACGTAACATTGCCTTAAAGAATTTCTGTCTTATAGAAATGTGCCATCAATTCATATTAAGAATATAATTCATTAATCAAATTAAAAGTATTTTAAAAAGTTAAATGGAGCAGCATCACATTTGGTGAAGTATTCCAGGCCTGAAATGCAGGAGCCTGATTAATCTGGGCTAATGAGCAGTGTTCGACCTCATTCAAGATGTTGGATTCCGCATCACGAACATGTTCAAAACAAAGAAATGGGGTCAGACACGCCAGTCCTCTCTCCGTCTACGGGGTGACGTCATTTGTTAGTGGATGGCGGCACAGGTACTGTGGCAAGGGAGGGGGGGGGGGGTCAAGCAGTAGCTCCTGTCGGATGACGCAACAAGTCTCAATGAATTTAATTCAAGGATTCTAGGAAGACCGTGATCCTCACGTGATTGCCAGCCTGCTGGTGTCGACGTGGAGATCCCCCTATCTCTCCTACTTTATTGCTGTTGTCCAGGTGAAAAAGGGGCAGGGTTGTGTTCATGACGTCAGTCTCTTCCTCCTCTTCTCTCCTATCCTTAAGCTAATCTACTGATTTACCAGTCTATATCTTTTTTAAAATACCACCTGTTCTCCTAGGTCTGTGTTTATTTTTGTTTTGTTTTTGGCAGGTGGAGCGTGGGGGGAGTGCGAGAGGTAGAGAGGGTGGGGGAGACAATAACATGTTGCAATATTTAGCGATTATTGCTATTATCGCCGGCAGCAAAATACTCCGTCAGTCATCTGTTTTTACCTACTCAATGATGGCCTGATTTTTTTTGTTGATGTGACTCACCAATAAAAATTTGTGGAGGTCAGTCTGGTAAGTGATTGCGTGGGCTACCTTGTCGGCCTCCTCTGCATGCCGACCGACGCCCCTATCTTCGCGCCACCCTCCACCTTATAGACATGTGCTTCTGCAACCACTTGAAGCCAGACAATTGAGGACGCAGGTGTCATAATGGCAATAATGATATCTGACCGGTCATGGCCTTCAAGAGGGAACCTTGCCGAATTTCTCTCACCCTCTCCTTACGTCAAACATGTCACAAGTTATCAAGTGGTTTTAGAAATATTTGGAGAATTTACTCACAAATTTAGAAGCACTCTCCTACACAGAACTTTGACCACAGGTAGCTAGTTATCAGTCGCAGTGTGTTCTTTAGTTAGGTGTGCACTGTGTACCTCTTGCAGTATGTCACCTGTCCATTGATTGGATTACTGTATTTAGCGTCGATATATCCGAATACCTGACCTCTCTCATTTAGAACCCTCACAATGACTTAACCGGTAGTTGTATTCTGAAATACAATACAACTCCACCATATTGTTCCACAAAAATCTTTTTCCCGTATAGGCCTATAGAGTCTATATTACAGTATTAGCTATTTTTGATCAAGAAGTTCCATATCACGCAATCTGCTCATAACCCTTTTCCTGCCTATGGCCATCTTGTCCCTCTCAATGGGCACACGGATGATATATTGGATGGTAATTCTCCTTAGCCGGCTTCCGGCCGAAATTGCAACCCCTTCGCTTATTTATCGTCGGTCTACTTTCCTTGGGGCATTCCACCGACGCCAGGAGGTGTGCTAGCCCCTACACCTGGGCCGGGGAACGGATGCATTCCTCATCTACCCGTTACTTAATAGAGAGGGTTCTTTACGTGCAAACACCGCACATAACATCACACAGGGCTTCGGCTTTACTTCTTATCCGAAGGAAGGTACACTTGGAGCCACTTTTACGCTCGAAAGAGGCCAACCCACCTCGATCCAGTATCGAACCTCGAATGACTGACGCAGTAATCGAAGTGCTAACCACTGCTCGACCGAGGGGGATCGTCCTGTGACCCATCCTGTGACCCATAGAATCAATGGGGATGGTTGAAGTGGAGACAGGGAAGCGGAGTCCTGTGTTATAGGAGGGTCCCAATCAAGTTGAAAGGGAAGTTCTGCAGGGCAGTGGTTAGGTTTGCTATGCTATATGGATCAGAGTGTTGGGCAGTGAAGAAAAGCCAAGTAAATATAATGCAAATAGCCGAGATGCGAATTCGCTCGGCAACTACGCCAGTAGTTCCTAGGTTCGATACTGGACTGTGGTGGGTCGACTTCTTTCGGGCGAGAGAGAAGCCGCGAGTGTGCCTTCTTTCGGATGAGAAGTAAAACCGAATTCCCGTGTGGGTGCACGATGGCACTTGCACGTAAAAGAACCCTCTCTACTACGCAACGGGTAGATGAGGCAAAATTTCCAGGTGTAGGAGCTCGCTCCCTGGCGTCGTCGGTAGCATTCCCCAACGAACACTAGACCGACGATAAATAAGCGTAGGGGTGCAGCTTTGGCCGGCAACCGGCTTCGGAAAAAAACTATGACCAATATATCACCCTGTGTCCATTCAGAGGGACAAATGGGTACCCGACCCCGCCATAGGCGGGGAAAGGGTTAGGAGTTGCTTTTTTGTAGCCGAGATGCGAATGCTGCGGTACACCTGTGGCGTGTCGAGAGCAGATAGAATTAGGAATGTGTATATTAGAGGCAGCCTGGGGGTTGTGGACATCGCCGAAAAGATGAGGGAGTATAAGCTGAGATGGTATGGACACGTTATGAGAAAAGGGGAGGAGGAACTCGTTAGGTGCATCCCAGGAATGCAGGTGATCGGCGGTAGAGGGAGACCGAAGCAGACGGGGAAGCAGGTTGTCCGGAGGGACATGGCAGTGTGCGGGGTGGACGAGGACCTGGTGGGGGACAGACGTGAGTGGAAGGCTAGAACCCGCAGACCCGACCCAGCCACAGGGGGGACGAGGGTATGATGATGATAATGAGTATAGTAGGCGTAGTTTGACAATATTTCCAGGTGTAGTAGCTCGCCTCTACCCACCCACCCTTCTCTAGTCACTTGCAAGTCATCTTGTTCTGTTAAATAATTGTTCTGTTAAGAATTTTCACCTTTTGTTATCACGGTGATTGACCCTTGTGGTGCAACCGTTTCCAGCAATTTCGACAATGCACTCTAGGGATGGTCTCGGTCTCTAGGAAAAGGACCGCCAGGGGTTAAAGTTTCTCAAGAACTCACATTCTTGCCTCATGACGTCACTATTCCGTCTAGACCCTAAATGAGGTCTGTGGCATTTATCTCCACGAAAAGGCCTGTCGGAGGAGGGGGCACCGTTTTTCAAAAAAACTCTCATTCTTACTTTTGTATGTCATTATTCATTCTGGATCCTGACTGAGGTCTGTGTCTTCGTGTAAAGGGAGGTGAGGATCTTCAAGTCGCATTCCATCGCGTGAACCGTGGAATGACCATTTTTAAGCTGTTCTTTGCTCCAGGAACACTGCTACTGTAAGGTTACAAATGTAATGTTTTGGATGGTTAATTACAATCTCGATTACCAATCGTTACGTGCTTACTTTTGCCAGGATCGCACCTGCGATGGTGAAGCCAAGATTCAAGTAGGCTACAAATTGCGGAGGGTCACATCAACGTTAAAGACCTTTAAACCCACCGTGAGCTATCAGTGGGAAAATCACGTTTTGCGGGATTAGATCCCTTATTCCTTAAGCGACTACTAACCCTTTCCCGCCTCTAAAAGCATCGGATACCCATTTTTGTCCCATAGGGAGAGATGAGCAATTTGTTGTGTCGCTTCTTTTAGGGAGCTGGCTGCCGACATAATACTGCAACCCTTATGCTTAGTTGTCGTAGTTCTACAGGTCGTTCGGGCATTCAACCGACGCCAGGGAACGAGCTCATACACTTGGGAATTACCTGTTGCATAGTGAAGAGGGTTCTTTTACCTGCAAATGCCATTGTTCAACCACACCGGGTCTCGCTGGCGTATGACCCGCCTCGGTGACGCGGTGTGCAGCACACTTGGTAACTGTGCCAGTAAATCTAGGTTCGATAGTGGACCGAGGTGGCTTGACTTCTTTTGGCTTCTTTGCCCTCGCCTCCCAACGTCGCTGGAATGCCCCAAAAAACAGCAGACCAACGATAAATAAGCATAGTGGTTGCAGCTTTGGTCGGCAACCGGCTGTGGAAAAAAACACTGTCCAATATATCGCCCTTGTGTCCATTCCGAGGGACAAGATGGATACCCGACCCTGCCTATAGGCGACAAAGGGGTTAGGAGTTGCTGTTTTTACTGTGGCGCTTGTTGCAGCTAAAGGTTCTTATGTCTACGTAGGTCCTATACCCTATACTTTAACATCAATTGGATATCATTCAGAATTTATATTAAATACTTAACCCCGTTTGATTTGGTCTATCAGCATTGATGACGGCACAAAATGATGAGGGCACTTTTTGAATGCGTGTCACATGTATTTTCCACTTTGGAACCTTGTTATTTAGACTATTATTGGAAATATGACAGTTGAGTTTGAACCCTTCTTATTGTGTTTTCGCTATTTGCAGGGGGGGGGGGGTCCTTATTTGACAATTTCATATTGCCCTTGCAGGGTAAAAGGCCATTTATCGACATCAGGGAGATATCTCCTATATCCGAGGCCCAATTGCACTTGTGATAACTGTAGAGCAACGGGCGCAATGTGCGCACTACACAGAACCCTATGTTAACTCCCAACTCGATGGAAGGTGCACTTGGGACTTCTTTTTAGAAAGGCAAAGACCCTACATCTGCTCTATATTATAGACCTTGACTAGTCCTAGGCTGCAGAGCTTCCTGCTAGTGATTTCTCACATTATGCCCAACCGCTTAAACTCCTCAGGGTAACTTTTGACTCCCTGTTGAGCTTTATACAATATTGTGATGAGCTAGTAAAAAAATTGAATTCATTAGTGTATTTATTCATAAGACTAAGGCCATTACTTTGAACTCAGAAACTTGTTCAAATTTTCAAAGCTAAAGTCCTCTCGCCACTCTTCTTTGCAGCTCCTTTCCTCGTGGGCCTCACTAAGGCTCAAAGGCATCCTTTGTCTGGTACTGCTAATACCCAAAAAGAGTCATAGCAGCGTGGTGTACATAGAAGTAGGCAATGCATGGGGCTCTAACGACTATTGTCATTTAAGGGTCCTAAAGCACTAACTAAAAATTGCGAAATTTGGCTATCTCGGCCACCTAGAGGCAAACACGAACGGCAAACGAAAGTTGAAAGCCTTAGCAAACCGAGAATTTGGAGATGAATTCCCTAGGAGTACACAAATGTTTGCAATCATTGTAAGCCTATATTCTGCTCATTTGGTGGATGCCAGGTTTTACATACTATTAACAGCGTTCCTAGGAACGTTGTTTGACGTATGGTACAGTGAGCAAACATTGGCGAACTAAGAAAGATTTTCATATGTACTCAACGAACACTGAAACATTTTAAAAGATGAATGATGGTTGAACCCTGAGTGATGCTCGATTTTGATCGTTTGTGTTTGTTGTGATGTGAGTCATGGTTGGAGTCATGTTGTGAAGTAATTGTTGGTACTCGTTCTCAGTGCTGCTCGTTCGCGTTTATCATCAGTGAACGCCGATGATAACTCTACTGAACGTTGGCGTTGATTGATGTGTGTTGACGTCATACGTCACTGGTTGCTTATACGTGTTTGTATTTATGTTCTGCTGAAATGCTCGCGAACGTTAGGCGCTACATCAATACAAATACAGTGCATTTCTCAACTCATCATCCCTATCATAACAAACCCTTTTCCTGTTTATGCAGAGTTGAGTGCCCATATAACCCGGGATGTGTGGGTAGGGAAGAGTAAATTTTCTCACCGACGCGACTCTTGGGGCTACCTCCTACTCCGATATATTATATTTTGCCGATCTACAGCAGAATTGCCGATAGTGCCATAAAACTTAGCGTACTTGACTTGATTAAAGTGTTGCAGGATCTATCCAGGCCACTACAAATAGTTTCTTTTGGGCGAAAGGAAAGACCCCAGTGTGCCTCCAGTCGGATGGGAAGCACATCCGTGACCAGGTGTGGTGTATCCGGACGTAAAGTGCAGGAAAGGCCCCCGGTGCGCCTTCCGTCGGATGGGAATTAAAGATATGGCACGTTAGGTCTAGTATGGGAAGCCAAGTTGCGTTGGGCACACCAATTGTCGTCAGATCACTGAATTGTTGTTGTTTGTTGGTGATTTAGGGCCCTTCAACTACAAGGTCATTAGAGCCCCGTCCACAGCATAGTTCTTATGCAGAGACTGCACAGACACTACGCTAATGCGACGATTTTTGGGTATTAGCAGTTCCCAGTTTTCCCAAGCGGCCACCCATGTCAGTACAAGCTGGGGGTAGCGCTGCTTAACTTCAGTAATCAGACGAGAACTGGTGTGTCCAACGCAATTCGCCGCTCCCGAGATCACTGAAGTTAAGCAGCGTAAGCCCACGTTAGTACCAATATGGGTGGTTGGGAAATAACGTTGAGTGCAGCAAATTTCCCCTCTCCTACGTCCTCTTCACCTTCCTATTAATCTCGCGCAAGCAGCCTCCTTAGGGTTCGTCCTGTTATGGTTGCTTGGCTATCTCCCCAACCCACGAAATTAATCCAGTAATAAAATAATCGTGTAGCTCGGTAAATTGTCCAGGTATTGGAACTCGCCTATAGCTACGGTGGAGGAAAAAATGCCCGAACGAAGATAAATAGGCAGGCGATAATTGCGAATGTGATTGCTGCGTTATGTTCATTGCATAACTATCGCATAGCGGGTCGCTCACGAGCCCTCTTTGGGGAAATTGGGCACCCTAAGTAGAGAGGAAGCGGCTTATAGTGTTGCTTAACTTCAGTTCTCGTTTGATCACTGAAGCTGAGCAACGCAACTCCAGCTACATGGCCGCTTGGCTAAACTGGGTACTGCTAATACGCAAAATTCGTCGCATTAGTGCAGCCGCTGCATTAGAACTACACAGTGGACGGGGCTCTACTGATCTTGTAGCTGAAAAGCCCTAAAACACCAACAAAACAAATAAAGTGAGAAAGGGGTTACTGAGGAGGAGGTTAGTGAAGGCACAGAGAGAGGACAAAGACCCGTTCATCGACTTAGTTTTATATCCTAATTGTACATAGCACGGGTAGACATAGCGGCAATGTATCGCCCTAATAGTATCAGGACTTTTAAACCCAATAGGACGGAAGCACATGTTCGATCGCACGTACCAGATAAAACCACCAATATTGGCCAAGGCCAGCCAGAGTACTTTGAACTCGGATACAACACGCTTTACCAATTCAGGAACCACGTGATTGACCACAACAGACTTTGAAGCTGATAACTAAATGGAGTATCTAAAGGCGTGTAAACTGTAAATACTGTAAAAAGAGTATGGCGTACGCCAGGCAAAGTTAGGCAGTTACTGTTCGTCATGCACAAACTTGATCCTCGCCTAGTGAGTGGTTTCTTTCAGGAGCGAGTAGGCCCTATATCATAAATTACGCATTCCGTCGAATGGATATGTAGGGTTGCCAGATTTCTTGCAAGTCAAACCGGGACACCCCCTCCCCCCGCCGAAAAAAAACAACAATGTTAAACTGCTTAAATTTTTCCCTCTCCCCTAGATTCTGGCTCGCTTGGGCTGCCATGTAGCCTCTATAGCCAGAACCAGAGTTGCCTGTGCAGCGCTACCGCTTCCGGCTACCATCGATTTCACGCATACACGCAAGTCTATTTGCATTTCCAGACTTCCGCGCACCGACACCATGCACAAATTGTATGCACGATGAAGGGAAATGCTTAAAACGTGGGCCTAATATGAATATGTATTCCTTTGCGACGGATACCTTGCTAGTGAGATTTTTCCCAGGTAGGTCCACCATGGAACCAATCTTTATTCTGCGCCAGATGATAGAGAAACATAGAGCAGCAAGGAAGTACCTCCATGCAGTATTTGTTGACCTGGAGAAGGCATATGATAGTGTCCCTAGACAGGTGCTATGGAGCGTTTTAAGGAAGAAGGGGGTTGATGAAGGCCATATTAGGATAGTGCAGGATATGTACGATGGTGCCATTACTAGGGTGAGGACAGCGTGGGGAAACACTGCAGGCTTCAATGTGCAGGTCGGTGTGCATCAAGGGTCAGCACTTAGTCCATATCTATTCACTTTGGTAATGGATGAGCTGCTGACGGGGATAGGGGAATGGCCCCCTCAGTGCCTAGTATTAGCTGATGATGTGGGAAAGCTTGAGGGGTCCAAGGAGGATGGAAAAAAGGGCCTACAGGACATTAAGACATCAATGGAAAGAGGTGGTCTCAAAGTAAACACAAATAAGACAGAGTACCTAGCTTTCAATTTTAGCGGCCAGGGGCAAGGGGGTGAGATTCGTTGTGAGGGTGACGGTATACCAGCGGTGCAACAGTTTCGTTACTTAGGATCAGTTTTCCAGAGCAATGGGGAGATAGACTCAGACGTGACCAATAGGATTTATGCAGGATGGCTGAAGTGGAGGCAAGCTAGTGGAGTCCTTTGCGACCGCCAGGTCCCGATAAAGTTGAAAGGCAAAGTTTACAGAACAGTCGTCAGGCCCGCCATGCTGTATGGCTCAGAGTGTTGGGCAGCTAGGAAGAACCATGAAAGGAGAATGCAAGTATCTGAGATGCGTATGCTGCGCTACATGACTGGAGTGTCACGAGCCGACAGAGTACGAAATGATTATGTTAAAAAGAGCCTGGGGGTGGGGGGGCATCGCAGAGAAGATGAGGGAGAGGCGGTTGAGGTGGTATGGGCATGTAATGAGGAGAGAGGAGGAGGAGCTTATTAGGTCCATCATGGGTTGGTATGTGATTGGGGGCACCAGAGGTAGGGGAAGGCCAAAACGGACGTGGGAGCAGGTGGTGCTGACGGACATGGAGAAGTGTGGGGTGGAGTGCGACATAGTGGGGGATAGGAGGGAGTGGAGGAGAACCTGCAGACCCGACCCCGCCGTGGGCGGGAGAGGGGTGAGATGATGATTATGACCATGCTAGTGAGATTTTTCATGCTAGACCCATATGTCTAGATCAACACCAGCACCCTAGCAATACCTTTGCCGTTCGCACCCATTCCAACAGGAAACTTTTAAAACCGGGACTTTTGGATGCCCGAAAAGTTCATTCGGGACACCGGCACAATCCCCATTAATCGGGACGTCTGGCAACCCTATGGAGATGGCACTTATCATCTGCGTCGGTGGCACAAGAGGTAACGCGATCGCTTAGTACTGCTTTGGTGGCTGGATCGACGTTGGTTGGCTTCTATCGGGCAAGAGAGAGAGAGAGAGACCCAGATGGCGCCTCCCATTGTACAGCCATGGTCCCGCGTGGTGTACGTAAATGGACCCTCTTAACGGTGCAACGGATAAATGCAGCAAATTTCCCAGGTGTAGGATCTCGCCACTTCGAATCGGTGGAGTGTCCCAACGAACAGTAGACCAACGATAAATAAGTATAGGGATTGCAGCTTTGGTCGGCAGCCGGCAGCGTCAAAATGCCGTCCAATAGATTTCTCCTGTGTCCTTCAGAGGAACAAAATGGGTACACCACCTTGCTATAGGCGGGAAAAGGGTTTTAGTTGCTTTTGTTTTTGGATAGTACATTTATGGTCCGGTGTGGCATATTAGGGGTAATTTAACATAACTTCCGTCAACCTGAGCAAATACAATCGATATACTGTGCCCCACATTTAAGAATGGTCTTCAACTAGTGCGGCTATTCTAATCCTCATTTTATACACTGCAAGCAGCCCTGACAGGTCAAATTGGCAGTGGAGAGAATGACTCTCATTCCTAATTACTAAACCATTGAACTTCCAAGGAACCAGAAACATAACATCTAATCTGCCATATATTGCATACCTGCTATAATGGCACCTTCTTGCAGAAACTTCCTCACATTATCCTCACTAAGAGCATTCCACTGTCGATTGATCCTTGGAAGAAAAGACCAGTAATATAAGTCTGTTCGTACCCTGATCTCATTCAATTTGAATGGATGGCAATTTTCCCCAATTATAGTCTGCAAGGGATAGGCTTCCACTTGGGGTACCCTTGTACCCTATTTCCAACAGTCTGTGAAAAAGCTTAATGCTGTCAGATGCATCCGCCTCTGGCGCAGTGAGTCCCACCTTAATTCTGTGATCATGCCTGAGACACTCAATCTATGAGAGTAGCGATCCAGCACAATTCTTGCACAACCCTTTGGATCATTTCAATTTCCCAGGATATACCCTGTCTAAAGGGAAAGCAAATTGGACTGTAGTTTGTTTTTGTTATAATACCTTCTGTAATGCGGCCTCGGTGGCGCAGCGGGTAGCAAGCTCGGTAAATGCATCAGTAGTTCCAAGTTCGATATTGTACGGAGGTTGGTTGGCTTCTTTCGGGCGAGAGAGAGATCCCGATTGCGCCTTCTTTCGGATGAGCAGTAAAACTGAGGTCCCGAGTGGTGTTCGATGACATTTGCACGTAAATGAACCCTCTTTACTGCGTAACGGAGATGAGGCAAAATTTCCAAGTGTAGGCCCTCGCTCCCTGCCGTCCGGCGGAATTCCTCAACGAAAAGTAGACCAATAATAAATAAGCACAAGGGTTGAAGTTTTGGTCGGCAACTGGCTGCGGATTACCTGGATTTGCTGGTGTTTACGGTCCTTCAACTACAAAAGCCATTAGAGCCCCGTCCACAGCATTGTTCTAATACACAGTCTTCACAGGCACTATGCTGTTACGACGATTTTTGGGTATTAGCGGTAGCCAGCGTTCCCAAGCGGCCACGCAATACAGCCGTCGGTTGCGGAAAAACACTGTCCAATACATCACCCTTGTGCCAATTCAGAGGGGCAAAATGGTTTCCCGACCCTGCCACAGTTGGAAAAGGGTTAGGAGTTGCTTTTTTATAATACTTTCTGTAATTTAGATAGGCCTATTTCATATACTGGGAAATAAAAAAGTATCTCCACGCAACATTCTTTGACTTGGAGAAGGCGTACCATGCTGTTCCATGACTGCATGGTATTATGGGAAGTACTGAAGGAAGAGGGCTATATTAGGATAGCACAGGACATGTACAATGGGTCCAATACATAAGTAGGCAAATACAGATAGCTTCCAACTAAAGGTCGGGGTACATCAAGGCTCAGTACGTTGTCCTTACCTCTTTTTTCTAGTTAGGAACGAATTGTTGACAGGAATTCAGCAATGGGCACCTGAATGCACGGCTTTTGCTGATGACCTGGATATATCCTACTTGGAGACTCTAAGGAAGAGGTACAGAAGGAAGAAAGTGACATTATGACAGCCGTAGAGAATGGCAGGCTGAAACTTAACTTAAAAAACACAAAATATCTCGCCTTCAACAGGGACGGGTAGCGACAAAATGGTGAGGTTGTATAGGGGAAGAAGTAGTGCCTAAGGTTCAGGAAATTAAATACTGTATCTGCGATCTTGATTGATTTGTTGGTGTTTTAGGGCATTTCAGCTACAATGGTCATTCGAGCCCCGTCCACTACATACAGTAGTTCTAATGCAGAGCCTGTACAAACACTAGGCTATTACGATGATTTTTGGGTATTAGCGGTACCCAGTTTTCCCAAGCGGTCACCTATGCTAGTGATAGCTGGGATTGCGTTCCTTAACTTCAGTGATCAGACAAGACCTGGTGGGTCCAACGTCATATAACCGCTCCGATATTTGGGAATTAGATTCTGATGTAAAGCAAATGATCGTTGCAGGGTTGATAAAGTGGAAACAGGCTAGTGGCATCCTTTGTGACCGGAGGGTCCCAATAAAGCTAAATGGGAAATTTTACAGAGCGGTGGTAAGGCTAGCTACGCACCTTCTTTAAGTGTGCTCACATATTTTATGACTTGCGCTTCTTTCATGTCCTCAAAGGATCTTAGTCGTTGAAATTTTTATCGAGAAGATAGACTGAATTTGTACCTATGAACATTTATCCTCGCCCCGTGCCTGATCGTGTAATAGGAGTAAAACTGATTACTAATGATGGTGCTGTGTTAGAAATTAATCTTTCGTCGTATTAATCATTACTCGTAAAGTAGGAGTGAACTTCCTTTATCGCCGCCACAAAGAATCGGTTTATATATGGTATTGTGGGGCGATGGGGTGCGCCCGAAATTTCTTTAGGAATGGGTAGTGTTTCAGTTGCGGAGAAGCGGCCCGTTCTAGGAATCGGATCAACTCGCGTACCCTACGGCATACATTTCTCCTTCGCTGTGCACTTCTATCGATCTCAGGAAGGTGGGGAAGAGGCAGTTGTCTTCTTTGTCCCGCCTCCGGGGACGTCCTTTGTGGGGGGTGTACACCACTGATTAAACTACTGAAATCCTCTCAAATAACTGACTATTGAATCGACAATCAGTTACGTGCGACCTATTAGTGGCATCTGATCTTTGGTCTTTCGAGAGCTTGTGATTTTAAATTTGGTGCTGCTACTGAGGTGTAGACCATGAACTGTCTATCTCGTGCTCTTTTTTTTTTTTTTAATTCCGCTTTTTGTGTGTGTGTGCTTGCTTTAATTGATTCGGTAAATGATGTGAACGGCCTTGGCAATGACTTTGCAGTTCGGTCACAATTGCTCCTGCTGTTACATCATTTCGTGAAATCACTCGACTCTCTGCCAACGATTGCCAAATATTTCCACATAACCCGTTCCTTATTATGACTTGTTCACTGTACGAAATTGCTTACAGATGAACTACAACCAGTAATGAATGAACACGAGTACCAGCCGGAAGTCGAGAACGTTTCACTTTCTTTCCAGCTGTGTTTATATTATGTAAGCCAAACCCTTTCTCTCTTAGTACTTTCTTTGGTAACGGCCTAGCCACACCGTTCTTAGAACTCTATAAAGGGTTTAGTGTCATAATTCTAATTACTGAATCGTTTAATGGGCCAGTGATGCACAGGGCGGTACTAATTCACGAGTAGTAATTCATGGTCAGGTTTCCATACCTCAAGTGAGACCACACTAGCATGACAAAGTCTTGAAGGAGCAGTGGGCTGCAGAAGCATCCGTAAGGATAGAAGCGTTTTAGGGCCATTCAACTACAAGGTCATTAGAGCCCGGTCCACTGCGTAGTTATAGTGCAGAGAAAGCATAAACACTACACTAATGCGACGATTTTTGGGTATTAGCGGTTGCCAGTTTTCCTTAGAGGCCACCCATGTCAGTACTATCTGGGGTCGCATTGGTTAACTCAAGTCCAACGCAATACAGCCGCTCCCCGTGTACTCGCAGACCACATGTGACTCGAGAGTCACATGAACATCTATGCGGACACTGTCGGGCCCCACGGAAAATGGTTTAGCCACTGGCCGGGCCACATGGACATTTTTGACGTAACTGATACGTCGTAAGAGCACAGTCACCCGCCGACCTACAGTAATTCTTTGAACTTTGTCATTTTCCGCAGGCCATTTGTTTTAGAACTACGAACACCGACGCCAGGGGCGAGCACCTGAAGCACCTGGAAATTTTACAAATCTACATGTATGCAGGCCTAATCACTTCATGTAGATTGTGCTCTTTCCTGAGCATCATACTGTATGTCGTACACTTGGGGGTCCGCCAAGGCGGAAGAAAGCGTTGTTGAGGCCCAGTGGCGTAGCTAGGATATTTTGCGACCTAGCCCCCCTTACCCTTTAATCTCACTTTTCAATTACAATGGATATGGACGTCTGCGGCAGCTGCGCTACCTCGAGCTACCCCCCTTCCCCCTTAGCTACGCCACTGTTGAGGCCCATTGTTGCTACGCCACCCTTGACTATCGCGTAATTTGAGTTCTTTTGCACCTAATTGTAATTCCAAGACAATACATTTTTCTTTTTAAGATCCGCTTGTTAAGTTATCTACGGTATACAAGTTTTACCCCGTCCACTGCATAGTTCTAATACAGAGACAGCACAAACACTACAATAATGCGCCGATTTTTGGGTATTTTTTTTTTTTTTTTTTGAGCGCCGATTTTTTGCAGTAGGCCTACCCAGTTTTCCCAATAACATAACACCGCAATCCCTATTCTCTTCAATCGTCGGCCTACAGTTCGAGGAGGCACTCTACCGATGTCAGCTGGGTAGGGGGCAACTACAAGGTCATTAGAGCCCCATCCACTGCGTAGTGTCTAATGCGGAGACTGCACAGACACTACACTACAGTAATAACTGGGGTTACGTATCTTAACTTTACAGATCAGACTAGCACTGGTGTGTTCAACGCAATAATGTCAGAAATCCTTTGTTCCGGACTTCCAGACACGTCTTACACCACTGTCTCTCGAGGATCAAAGGGACAGTTGTGTACAATGGTGTCTATTGTGGCAAGAACTCATTGATGAACTTTCATTTTGTCGTCACGATCTACTTCCGGAATGTGCTTCTTTGTCAAAAGTCCCACTTATCCGACCTAATTGGGACTGGCCTAATGTCAGATAATCCGAAATGCATAAAATAATTGTTATTACATAAATTGATGTATTAAAAATGATAGCAAAACACGCATTTTTGTTCCTAACATTTAATTATACATGCGTACATGTAAATACACGTTTAATTTTAAAGAAATTTGTTATCACACTTTATTTTCCACAGTGCAAAAGATGACCGCAGCCAGAGAGTGTCGGTTAATACGGAACGTCGCATAAGCGGGACTCTACTGTATAAAGGGCCTCGCTGCTCGCATTCTGGCACCGATGTTCCGATGCGAAAGAAATAAAGGACAATAAGCTTTCAACTGTCGGGCCATTTGCTGTCAGAGTAATTCGGTACCCAAACCCGCCATAGGCTGGAAAAGGGCTTGCAATAATAATGATAATTACTGGATTAGTGGATTAGTTCGTGGGTTGGGGAGTAAGCCAGGCAGCCATAACAGGTTGAACCCTTAGGAGGCTGCCCGCGGGAGATGAGGTAGGTGAAAGGACGAAGGAGAAGGTTAATTTGCAGCACCCAACGTTCTTTGCCAATCACCCATGTTGGCATTGACGTGGGCTTGTGCTGCTTAACTTCAGTGATCTCACGGGAACTGGTGTGTCCAACGCAACTTGGCCGCACAAAGCGAGTAGTATGAGTAGTATTGAAACTTTCTTGCCAAAAGAGAGAGAACTTCCTTTTAATTCCACTGTGCAACGTTCAAATCCCTAAGAACCTATGTTAGTTTTATTTGTTCCAAGGAGTCAAACGGGCCCCCAACCCGGCCGTGAGCAGGAAATGGTTTATAAGGATGATGAGTAGTACAAGCAGTGTTGAAACTGCCTTGTCAGACAGGAGAATTTCCTTCTAAATCCACTGTGTAACGTTCAAGGCCCTCAGTTTTATTTGTTGATATTAGGAATTTATGATTCATCTGTTTACGGTAGTAGTTTTGGTGACGTCATTACCAACCTTTTGGTTACTGGTTATCAGGAAAACTGATTTTGCTGTTCGAGTATCGCTGTCAACTCTCTGCAGAGGTTATTACTTCTTGGAAGAAGGACTTCTCATGTATGATGATGATATTTTCTAAAACTCACCCACATATAAGATGGAAATACCACAGCCCTGAAAAAGATAGGCAGTTTTGATGGCCATAGTCAAAATGACAATGAATGATTTCACGTCCTGGATGCATTATAACATTTTGCCCCAGACTCTTGCCGTGACCTTCGTCTAGATCAGCGGTCTTCAAACTGTGTTCCGCGGGACCCCAGGGTTCCGCAATACATCTCTGGGGGTTCCGCGAGTCAAAAGGAAAATTCGTTAGCTACGGCAAGATGTACTTTTCTAAAGGTGGGTTGGGGTTCCTCCAATACATCTTATAGTTCTAAGGGTTCCACGAGTCGGCAAAGTTTGAAGACCACTGGTCTAGATGATCAATCGCTTTTATCGTAAACTGTTGTTCCAATTACGTAATGCCGTTATGCGTCATTCTCATTATGGATCCGATTCATCATCACGTTCTTGCCCCTGTTCCTCCAGTAACAGAATTGGGCCTGTAAGATATCACGTGGCATTTTCGTTCTGACAGCGCTCAAGCCTCTCTCTATTAACACCCTATATGCTGAAGTGCCTTCATTCATCTTGGTGGTGTACTGGACTACTACGTCAGAGATGCAAGATTCGATACTGGATCAAAGAGGGTTAGCTTTCTTCGGGTTAGAGAGCAGTCCCCAGTGTGTCTTCCGGCGGATGTGATATAAAGCTGAGGTACCGCGTGGTGTGTACAGTGTTACTTATTCGTAAAAGAATCCTTTCTACATGCAAGATTTTCAGATGTAGGAGATCCCTGTGACGTAAACTCTCCAGCGGATCATCCATGTGTCCAAATGGGACAAAAATGGGTACGACCCTGCTTTAGACGGAAAATATATATGATACAGCAGCTCATTTCTTCATTATGAACGAGTATATTGGAGGCTCCTGGGATGGTGAACATCGCGGAAAAAATGAGGGAGGGCAGGTTGAGGTGGTATGGACTATTTCAGATGGTTAGGTCAATTTCAGGGATGCAGGTGGTTGGAAGCACCCATGGCTGGGGGAGACAGAAGCAGACGTGGGAGTAGGCTGTCCGTACGGATATGGTAGTATGTGGGGTGAATGGGGATCTAGTGGGAGATAGACGGGAGTAGAGGACTAGCAGCCTCAGACCCGACCCTGCCACAGGCGGGATAAAGGTATGATGATGACTGTAGCTGTTTTCATCCTGAATTGCCTTGATCCTTCTTCTCGCCTTTTCCCATGTGCGCATGAGCCCTTCAACAAGGCCTACAATATATACAATGAAAAAGACTTCCACGCTGAGGGCGGGAGTGCCTCTCCGTTGTATGACCTAGTGTGGTGTGTGAACTTTCCCTACTACACTCCGATTTCCGGTGTAACCAGATTTAGCTCTCGGTGACAGTTGTTGGTGGAAAGTTCTGCTGTTAAGAGGTTTAGAAACGGCAGCGTTCCACCCTCCGCAAGAATGACACTAGAATCCCTTCGTAGCAAAAAGGAGTTTTCAATCAATCATAATTATCTCCTGCCCTAGGGAAGGTGACTTTTGGTTGGGAGCGGTCATGCAACGAGACAGGCTAGGCCAATTTTCCAACAAATAGGCATAATAAACATTCCTGATCGTCATGCCCTTATCCCTCATGTGGCGGGTCGGATCTTCCGGTAACCCATCCACCCCACATACCAGCATATCCCTTCATATAACGTGCTCCCACGTCTGCTTAGTCTTCCTCTGCTCGAGTGCTTCCAATAACCTGCATCCCTATGATGGACCCAACCAGCTCCTCCTCCCCTCTTTTCACCACAGGCCCACACCACCTCAATCCATTCTCTCTCGTTCTCCTTTTCAGCGACTGTAATGCGTTGGATACACCAGTTCTCGTCTGATCACTGAAGTTTAGTAACGCAACCTCAGCTTGTACTAGTATGGTTGACCGCTTGGGAAAACTGGGTAATGCTGCTAACAGCGTAGTATCTGCGCAGATTGCATTAGAACTACGCAGTGGACGGGGCTCTTATGACCGTTGTAGATGAAGGGCCGTAAAACACCAACGAACAAAACTCTCTTCTTTTAAGGGAGATGTCCCGCACCCCAAGATACCCCTAAAATATTCATTCTTAATTCTGTCTGCTCTGGACATCCCACCCATGTACCGTAGAATTCGCATTTCAGCTACCCTTATTTTATTGTCAAGGCTCTGTCAGACTGAACAACATTGATCCATACAGCATAACTGATCTAACCACTGCCCCGTAGAATTTTGTCTTCAACTTTTTTGGGACCCGCCGATCATACTTCACCTGTGTGTCTTCACTTCAGCCACCTTACACTGATCATTTGTGACACACCTTACTCTACAGTATTTCTCCATTGCTCTGGAACACTGGTATTTGGACTCTTGCACATTTTTCACTAATTTGAACCCTTCTACTATGCAATGGGTAGAGGAGGCTAAATTTCCAGGTGTAGGAGCACGCCCGAAGCGTTGATGGGATACCCCAACGAACCGTTGACCGACAATGAGTAAGCATAGGAGTTGCAGCTTTGGTCGGCATCCGGCTGTGGAAAAACACTATCCAATATATCGCACCAATATCCATTCAGAGGGAGAAGATGGAAAAGGGGTTTAAAAGCTCTGTATGCTGTGTTCTTCGTGTTCGCCTTCATATCCGACATTCTTGGCAAGCTTCAAAACGTTTGTTGATGCAATAAACGTTCGTAGGCCATTTTCAATTTGCTAGCATTCTTTGATATTCGGACAATAATCGATACACTCAGGTGATTTTGAAAAGTTCTTCCATTTTGAGTCTTTGAGGTTACTACCAAAAATATATGTGAAGTTTGAGAACGTTTTAACATTTACTGTACATATGTCTTAAAGTTATTCTCCACTCCGTGATGCCCGGTTTGTAGTGCAGTGTCTGACGTCACAGTCCATGCGAACGTTATGATGGACATTTGGAAGGGTTGAATTTTTTGTTATGGGGGGGGGGGGGTCACATGAGCTTTCATAAGGTGGCAATGTGCAAAAATTGTGCTGTGACATCAGATCTGCATTTAGTTAGGTTGCTCTTAGATGGCTTTCAGGGCATTATAGCAAGCCTCAAAACAATCTCTTCGCACGTTTAACGTTTATGACGTCATTAGAATCGTAGAGAAACGGTGTTGCACTTGCATTTAGTAACATCCTTACAACGTTCGTTTGGCGCTAATGTAGATTACCTATGAGGTACCATAGTTTCTGACGTCAAACACGGCATAGGCACGCTTAGGAAAGGTGTTAGTGAAATAATCGGTCTATCCTCTCGAGCGAATTATATTATTACCATTTCTCTAATCAGACCTGGCGGAGCAGTCATGAGTGAATTGCATAGAGGGGCTTCAAACCACCTTTAAAATTAATGAAAAAGGACCATTTCCTAGGTCATTAAAATTCAGTTTAATCAGTATTCAAGTTTTCTGCATCTTAATTAAGTGGTAACTTCTTCATTTCCGAAAATGAAATAGTTTTCATCATCATCTCTTTGGTTGATTAAGAACTTTCATGGAATGGTCTTCTATTAGCAAATGGGCCAATTTTGGAATTTTTTAGACCCTCTACTGCTGACCCTGCTTGGTCTAATTCCGTTGCTCATCTTCTTGGGTCTTTGTGCCTTAGGGCCTCTTCCAGTTGAATTCGTTAATGATAGCTTAAGTGTTTCATTAACTGAATTGAAAAAGTGTGTTTTTTCTTTATCGGCCCTAGAGGCACGATAGACCTCTGAACGAGGCTTAGTCTGCAGTAGCAATGGCCCCTTCATACCTCCCTCTAACATCCCCTTCCCATGCCTAACGTCGAATTTAAATCATCGTAATGTAACTATCATCAGTTTAATGAAATGGACTTAGGTCGACACACCAACATGAGCTGCAACTAGAGTGATAACCCTAGGGCTGTAATGATTAGTGGTCAAAGGGCTTTCTTCTGTAGCACAACTAAGACAGATATTTAAAAGCATGCAGAAAAGATGTCTTCGGGTCGTATTATTGTAGAGTTGAAAATCCATCACAGGACAATGACTCAGGTTTTTGCCCTTAATTAATTTGGCGGTGGTAATTGGACCTCAGCAGCTGCTCATAGGTTCGAACCTTACTATGGCTGGTTGGTTATTATAGCGAGGCGAATGCTTTGAGTCCGTCTTGGTCTGATTCGCAGTTAACCCTGCTTCCGGTGTAGCGTTGATGACTCGGTAACGCCATCAGTTCTAGGTTCGATACCGGACCGAGGTGGGTTGGCCTCTTTCAGGCGACAGAGAGGCCCCGAGTGCGCCTTTTTTCGGCTAAGAAGTAAAACCGAAGTCCCACGTGGTATACGATGGCATTTGCAAGCTAAAAGAACCCTCTCTACTATGAACCGGGTAGAGGAGGCAACATTCCAAGGTGTAGGACCTCGCCCCCGCCGTCTGTGGAATTCTCCAACGAACAGAAGACCGACGATGGATAAGCATCGGGTTTGCTACTTTGGTCGGCCTCCATCTGTGGAAAAATACAGTCCAATATATCACCCTTGTGCCCATTCAAAGGGACAAGATGGTTACCCGACCCTGCCATAGGCGGAAAAGGGTTAGGAATTGCTTGATAGAGGGGCCCGAGCTCTTACACATTGGAATTCTGTGGATCTGAATTTACATTTTATTCCGTCTAAAAAAGGATTTCTTGAATGTGCAGTGGGAGGGCATCATGCACACCACATTGGAACACAGCTTTACTTCCCACTTGCAGGAAGTCGCACTTGGGGTTAATCTCCCTCAGGTCTGGCTCAAACTCATAACCAAGGGTAAATGAGGTCAGATTCTCATACTTTCCCCTACTACGCAAGGTAGATCATTCATCTGGGTCCATTATAGCATCATAGAAGGCATTTCAAGTTCACACAAAATGCCTCCAGTCATTTGGTAACTTTTTGCAGCGTTTACTGAACAATCCGCCCTTTTGCCAGAGTGCCCCAAACATTTTAGAACATTAACCTAGGTTCTTACCAAACCCGCCGCGGAGGCGTAGTGGTTAGCTCCCTCGGCAACTACGCCAGTAGTTCTAGGTTCGATACTGGACCGTGGTCATCTTTCGGGCGAGAGAGAAACCGCGAGTGTGCCTTCTTTTGGATGAGAAGTAAAATCGAGGTCCCGTGTGGGTGTACGATGGTGCTTGCACGTAAAAGAACCCTCTCTACTACGCAACGGGTAGATGAGGCAAAATTTCCAGGTTTCGGAGCTCGCCCCCTGGCGTCTGCAGCATTCCCCAACGAGCACTAGACCGACGATAAATAAGCGTAGGGTTGCAGCTTTGGCCGGCAACCGGCTGCAGAAAAAAACTATGTCCAACATATCACCCTGTGTCCATTCAGAGGGACAAATGGGTACCCGACCCTGCCATAGGCAGGAAAAGGGTTAGGAGTTGCTTTAACCTAGGTTCTTACCACAAGAGACAAACTGCTGGTCGGCAACCAGCTGTGACAAAACGATGTCGAATTTTCCCCCTTGTGCCCAATGAAAGGGACAAGACCCTGCCATAGGTGGGAAAAGGGTTAGGAGTTGCTAGTGGCTTGTCTGCTGGTTTTCTAACATAATCTTTCAGTGTAGATCTTGAAACACTAAATATCTTTGAAGTTATCAGCAAGCCCATTTCTCTGTTTTTCATAGGTTCCACTGCCTCCCTCATTTTCAATTTGTCCTATCTTTTCCTCCGTGACATCTGACAGAGGTAACAAAGGCGATAATAGGAACATGCAAGTGGGCGATATTGGGAACATCACCACCTAAAAACATGGTGGACTCCACAGCCATAACTAGCTAGGCAAACGAAGTAAAATTTAGATCAAAAGAATCATTATTTTATGCATAACTTAATGCACATTAAGTGAAAGCAACATAGGACCTACCATGTTGCTTAAATACTTTTGCTAATATGAATATTATGAGTTCGGTACATCACCAGGCGCAAATATCTTCGAAGTTCCTCAAAATTAAAACGAACACGTGCAAACACCATAGATTACTGTCGTGTTGTAGAGGAACATAATGGAACATACAGTAGAGGAACATCTGGCCACATGGTAGCACCATAGGACAAGGAGAAACTAGATTAGGAGATATTTGGGCCAATTACCATATATTATACTACCGTAAGAGTTCCGTCAAATTGTAAATAATTAATATCCATTTTAGGCACCCTCTTAAAGGGAGTTGGGTCTCCCTAACCACTTATAATATTAACATTGCAAGAAATCGTCTTCTCATCCTCGAAATGGACCCGTGTTTGCTCCAGGATGGCGATATTTCGTGAGCCAGAGGCTACAGGTTCCATCCTTTACATGGTGAGGAAGAATGTTTCTTTCGAGAGGAGAACGCTCCAGTTATGCCTTCCGCCAGATGCCCAGAAAAGCTGCGGCCGCCTATGTCACTCAGAACTATCGCCGGGCCCGGGATTAAAATTTATGTTGGCCCCGTACAGCATATGCATGCACGTAGATGATGCTCTGGTCTTTCTAAATCCGGACCCGGGAAATTTAACCCCGTCTCCCTGTCGCCGGCCGCACTCTACTACTGATGGGCCTGTGCAGCTCTACCCTCATGGCCCTGTGTAGTCATACATCATTGCTACACGGACCCGTTTCGGAGGCGGAGGAGGTAGCGTACTCGATTAAAGAGTTATTATTTCCAGGTTTACGACTGCATCGAGGTGTTTGGCGAGAGGTTCTCAGTGCGCCTTCTGTAGAATGGGAAGTAGGGGGTCATGGCCCTTTGTGGTATACAATGCCATTTGCGCGTAAAAGAACCCTCTCAACTATGCAATGAGTAGATTCCCAGTTTCAGCGTTGTTCGGCAGCCGGTTACATACAGTACAGTAAAAATACCGTCCAACAGATCGCCCATGTGTCCGTACTCGGCCCAACCATAAGCGGGGCAGCAGATAGCCCAGAGGGACAATGATGAATACCCAACCGTATCATAAGCGGGAAAAGGTTAGTTGATGCTATGGAGCCCTCTCTTTATCGTCGCTGTTGTAAATTACAGTTAGGGGCAGAGGCCGGGCGCCAAATCCTAGCGAAACGTATAATAAAAGTTAAAATACTTTAGGAGAGGTGAAGCACTGAGAAGGTAAAGAAGCGTCGATGACGTCACTCGGCACCTGACATTCCTTTTGCCTGACTTGTCTTAACTTGTCTCTCGACAACATGGCGCAATAAATATTTATTTTTAATTGACCATGACACGGCGATGTTTTTATTACACTAGATTAGATTGCTGCCGACTCATGCTCAAAGTCACGTGTAGTGCTAGCCACGCCTCTCGTCTCTTCCGCTCATAGTCTGGCGTCGTTTAACGCTCCACAACTCATGTTGCCACCTCCTCGTTACGTCGAATTCCGTCTGCCGGCCTACTTGACCTTTGGTCCTAACTCTTTTTTTTCGCTTGTCCCCTCCTCCGCTTCTGTCTCTATGACGTCACATCCTATTCTTGCATCTTGTTGCTTTAATAACTGCTAGTGTACTTAAGCAGCTGTTATCTCATAGTTTCATTCATTCTACGCTCGAATTTAGTAAGTAACACACAGCGCGCTTTCTACCGTTCTCTCCGTTATCCTATTAGCGCATTCAAAAAACGGTAGTGGATTCTATGTTCATCGTTAGTGGTTAATCAAACCATAGTGTGTTCTACCTTCAGCATTTCCGCGATTCTGCAGAATTCGTATTTATTAAGAAGGCCATTTGCAAAACAGAACATTAATCTAAAAGAATGTCGAGACAAAGTCGAATTTTCTTACTGATAGTTGTTGTTCTTCACTTTTTGACTGCTGTGACAGCCTTTTCGATCGGAAGGGATACTCAACTGTCCAGGCCGGCTCGAGAACAGCAGGAAGTTGAAGACGTGACGGAAGATCAAATCAGGTAAGTTCTATTTTTCTGAATTCCTGCAGTAATGGTTACGGCTACCAAACGGGTGATAAAGTCAAAAGTCCTATTAGGTTGGTTTGTCGAATCCTGGTCCAAAACATATGGGACTCTAAGGCAGCGTTTCTCAAAGTACGGTCTGCGGCACACTACTAGCCCATGAGAATTTCCTGGTCAGATCTCTTCATTTAAGCACTGGGCTAGTTTAGGGGTTGATAGGTCGCCGCATTTAATATGCTTTTCCCAAGCGGACTGCGGTCTAAAAAGTTTGAGAAGCTCTATTCTAAGGTATGGTCCTAGAACCCTCTTGGAAGTGTTAATGATGGTGGGGTGCATATGTTATGCTTTGTGTCAGAGCCGTAGGGATCGAATACTGCTGTCGGTCGCAGTTCGTCTCATTGAATCCTTCAGGATTGTAGGAAGGGTACCAACGCAAGGGTACTGTGGTATGTCCACTAATCAGTGTCCTACAGTCGTGTGGTGGTTGCTTTAAAATGCACGTAGAAATTGTAGGAATGGGGTAAAGGGGGTTACAATTTCCACTTCACACCCCTTAAATGAATTGTGTGCACTTTCATCAATTGGGATGCGCTTTGATCTTCATTAAAGGAATTCTATATAATAGGACCCTAACATGTCCCTTTATATGCGGTATTCATGAATTACAGTTTCGATTTTGACCGAGGCTGAACCAGGAGAAAACCAGATGGTAAGAAAAGTCGTTGTCCCGTGCTGTAGGTACGATGCTACCTCTACTCGTTGAAGAACCCCTTGAACGTGGAACAAGCTTCCCAAGCAAAATCCCCAGGTACTGAAGCTAGCTCCAGTTTTTGGCGTCAGTAAGCAAACTTGTCCTCAAGAGAAAATAAATAGGCCGACATTAAATAAGCAAAGGGTTGTAGCATTAGGTTGGCTACATAAAAATAGCATTCAATGGCTCTCTCGCTATTCTCATGGTTCCAACGGAAAACATGAGCATCAGATCCTGCCATAGGCAGCAATAGGGTTAACAAATCCCCACATTATGATTACAGAAGACATGTCAACGTCAGATCGGCTTAAGGGCAACGGCATTAGGTCGGTAGCTGGATTCCGGCCCGTAGTTTGCCCTTGTATTTTCATTATCAGCAGGCTCACGGAGGGGTATTCGACCCTGCCATAGACGTCAAAGGGTTTAGGAATTAAGAAAATGGTGGAGAGGAGGTGAACTCTTGAAGTGAGCCTTTTACGTAATAAGAACTATAGTTCCCTTAACTGCCAAATGTTGCCACATCAGGACCTTGTCATGACGAGGATGAGTCTGCCTGTTGGGGGAGTTTCTTGGAAATGTTGACCTGGGGGAGAAGCGGGCAAAAGTTTAGCCCTTTCCAGCCTCTTCATAAAGTGTCGTTACCCTAAAATGGTGACCCTAGCGTTGGGATCCATAAGTAGATTCCATAAAATTCCTCCCACGCTCTCAGTAAGTAATTAAAGGGTTTTGGGGCTATTAAGTTCTGACCATTAATGTCTTAATCTCTGCAATATTCATGTCCTAGCTGTTTGTTGGCTGGCGTCTTCCGCTCTCCTCGACTTGATTCCAAAGTCTTTATATATAGTAACATACTTAGCTCGTGAACTGGGTGCTGACTTCCGGGAACTTTTCTGGGATTTGAACTCAGATTGCTTCCACACTAGGAATACATTAACGTAATTAATGTACAGATTACGACTAGGTCGCGCCTGCTTCCATGCAATGGCAACCTAACTTTACCTCAAGGACATGGGAGTCAGCAGTGAGAAGAGGGGCCATATGACTTTTTACCCCCTTCCAGGATCTAAAAAACGGCGTAAAATAGAAATTGAGGAGCAAAATTGTCAGCCTTTGGATAAGCAAGTTGATATCGATTTGTTTTCAGCCTTGCCAGGCTCATTCCGCGGAAAATTTTCTGCCGACATCAATGCTGAAGGATAGCAGGATAAACTATGTAGGCACTTATGTTTTAAGGGGGCAGTGGGGGAGTTTATAAATTATTGCGGTTAGTTGCTTTTCCTGTCGCCAATTTAAAAACCGGGGTCTTCGATAATAATATTTTTCAGACCGGAAATAGCCAGTTCAGGTGTTCAATTATGAATCCGTCATTAAGGGCCTGAAACTGTTGTGCTCAAATCTGAACTTTTTCAAGTAAAGACAAAAGTTCTTTTCATTCTTGAAAATATAACATTTAGGACCTTAAGTCTCATCCGGCTGAGTGACTGACAGAATTTTAATGACGGATTTAAATGCAATTTTACGAGTTCGAGACCCATTCTGACGGAACGTTAACTTTAATGCGTGGTAACGAATGGCCTTTTTGAACGTTCAAGTGTTGAAATTGCTCATAAGTCATTCGAATCGTGTCTAACTATTTTCTGACTACCCCTCAAATCCTCAGGACACCTTAAGTATCAATTCGATTTCCCTATTCTCGGTGTTTGTTAACGTATGAAACGATTTTTAGGATATTGAAGTAAAAAGCGGCTGTTCAAATAGACCATTTGAAAATTCTGATTGACTGAAATGATCGAATTTAAAGGGCTCAATAACCTTATTATTATTTCTTAAATTTCAGGTCCAAACGAAGCGGAGTATCTGACCAAAGGATAGCTGAATTGGAGGCCTATTTAGGGATGTCCAGAATGCCGCCAAAGTCTACCCATAAAGAAGTGGCCCATGGCCTATTTGATGTAGACGCCATGTAAGTTTTATAATCTCTATAGCGTAAAACCCTGGTATAACCTGCCTTAGTGGTGCAGAGGTAACGTGCCGTTGGTGGTCCAGATTTAATGCCGCATCTAGGTGGTTGGCTTCTTTCCGACGAGAGGCCCCGAGTGCTCCATCATTCATATGAGAAGTAAAACTGTTACCCGTGTGGAGTGTATGATGTCACCAGCACGTAAAAGAACCGTTGCATGGAGTAAAGTAAGAACGCAGTTTGGCGAAATTTCCATGTACAGGACCTCGTTCCTGGCGTCAGTGTAGGACTAATCGGAAAAGGCCGATGGCCACTAAGGATAAGGATTGCGATATTAGGTTGGCAGCCGGCCGCGTAAAAATTCCAGCAAAAAAGATCGTCCGACCCTGTCATTGGCTAGGGATAATGATGATAGTGGAAAGCATATTGGACTTGGGGGATTAGAAGACTCATTCTTCCCCCCTTTTTTTTTACCACCCGCCATTTCCTCCCAAGGCCCTTTCCTTTAACGACCGTGACATCTGTATTTATCAACCAAATTACTATTATTAGGGCTGCCCTGATGAAAAACCAGAACCTCGGCATTAAATGTGACTGAGAGTCGGTATAATAACAGACTTGGAAACTGCTTCAGATCATCAATTTTCATTGCTCTCTCCATAATATTTACTTTGTGTGACAAACAAAACCAAGACACTTCCTTCCGGTTCAAGAATTTCTTAACCAACAATCGTAAAAACCATTTTCCTTTTCCTGCCCTCTTACCTCCTTCCTCCGCTGTTCATTGTTGGACGATTATAGTGAAATGCCAAGTCTGTGGTCAAGCATTCCATCAGGTCTGTTTCACATCCTATTAAAATGACAAGATGACCATCACAACGGACCTTTATGACAATTTTCTGCTTCCGAACAGTCTTGAGAATCCAACTCATCTTCAAGTGGAAAGTTGAACATAGTTTCTCTGAATCCTCAAGAGACTCTCTAGGACCTCTTAACTTTATCTAATACCAACTTAATGGATTTGTCCAATTAGGTGGAAATTCTCAGGGGCGGAAGTGCCTTTAGGCGGCTATAGTAGATTGAAACTTAGGTGTTTCTTTAACCACTAGGTGTAGCAACTTTTTGGTTATGTTCAAACTTTCAACCGACCACTAATATCCGTAGTTGACTTTAACATGGATTAGGTGATGGATAGCCTAACAGTTTCATTTCCGGTCAAGTTGATGCATGTATTTTTTTAATATTGAAGAAAGTATCCACTCCCATCCTCTTATATTTCCGGTAGCTTGTTGGATGGAAATCTTTAGTATTCCGGTGATGGTGGTAAAAAAGGGGGACCTTTCACTAGTAAATGGCCACCTCGAGTTCGGTCTTGTGCATTGCAACAAGTAAGAACTGAACAGGAAGTGATGGGATTTAGTGTCCTGATTACTGTCCGCGACACAGACTTTTAAAATCTGATTGCTTAATGGCTACTTTAGTTGAAAAGTCTTCAGGGACTTGAATCCTTTGGAAGAAGTAAAGACGGTAATGAGCTTAACAAGAAAGCAAATCCTGATGGCCATAAAAGCCACTTGTATTCCATTTCGGACAAAAAAGATCATTGTTCCTGTCAGATTACATTGGTCAGTAGCAGTAGCCCATTGTGTAAATGTGGCTAAATGATGTCACTATGTCGGCTCCGGAAACTCAGTACCTTAGGCCCGCAGTGCCCTCTTTTTTTGTGTTGCAAGGGAAATACAGTAAAGTCCGTGGTTTCCCCAGACTTTCCTAGTAAAACCGGACCTAGGACCTTGGTATAGTAAAGTTGGTTATGTTAATTTTAAATTTGTGTCCGATCTTTTTATGTCCATAGTTGGGTCCCATTCCTTCTTTTATCGGTCAACGCACATTCTACAGAACCTCTTTTCTACAAGCAACTCGTAACCCTTTTCCCGCCTATGGCAGGGTCGGGTACCAATGTTGTCCTTTTGGATGGACACAAGGGCGATATATTGGTCATTGTTTTTCCGCAGCCAACTGCCGACCAAAGCTGCAACCCCTATGCTTATTTGATCGTAGATCTAGTGTTTATTTTTGGGGAATTTCACCGACGCCAGGAGGCGAGCTCCTACACCTGGAAATTTTGCCTCATCTATCCGTTGCGTAGTAGAGATTTTTACGTGCAAATAACATTGTACACCACACGGAAACTCGGTTTTACTCCTCATCCGAAAAACGGCATGCATACTCGGGGTCTCTCTCTCTCTCTCTCTCCCGAAAGAAGCCAACCCACCTCATTCCAATATCGAACCTAGAACTACTGACGTAGTTACCGCTAGAGAACCTCTTTTCTACATGGAGTAAAATATACGCGTAGTTCGGCAAAATTTCAAATGGGCTCGCTCCCTGGCGTCGGTAAATGAGCATAGGCATACGGTTAGGAAATGGTCTTTCAAGTCTGCACTGCAAGCTCGGTGCTTGAGATTTGCAGGGGAGGGGGCGGCACAGATGATCCTATCACCGGCACGTAGTTTTAATTCCTATTCAATGGAGAGTACACATAGAGATACATACGGTCCGTCTACCGAGGCAAGCGTAAGCAGACTTGAAGAGCTCAAGTAGACCACTCCAACATTGACCGGTCACTCACTCTAGAATTCGAGTTGAATTTTTTGGAATCGAGAATTCGGAGTGTTCCATTGAGTCTGTGGAATGCGGGGAATTTAATATCCTTTAAATTAAGTTAATATTATCAATGTCTAAGGACAAGGAAAATGAGAAATGTTAGTTTATTAAAATAACTCTCTATGATGTGTTTTTAACAGTTGACTTTTTGTTTTATTTCAGTGGAAAAAAGAAGCGATCTTTTCAACCGTTGGAATCCGACTTTACGGAATCGTTCTTGTCATCAGCTCCCTCTGCATACAGCGAAAATGTATTCTTCAAATTCCTAAGGAAACTTCGAGGTCGGGTGCCCTTTTCAGACTCGTCCTTCTCCGACTATTTAGAGACCGACGCTGAATCAACGGTAAGTGTCTCTTTAACAAGTTCATGTGTGAACGGTGACGGGGGGGGGGGGGAGAGACTTGTAACCATGGCAATCAACGAATTGAGAACGCTTAGTTTGGATAGTTGGGTTCGACCCCCGGCCAAATCGTGGAATTTCGTTTACGCTTGAATAATACATCCAGCATTTGCTGGATGTAAAGAATTTTTTTTATGGAGTAAAACATGTGCAATAGTAGATGAACATAATTCTCAGGTGTGCGAGATCGTTACTTGGGTTGGGTAAATGGCATTTGCCAGCTGACCTTTAAATAACTAGTGCTACGTCCATTAAGGCAACTGTTGCTTGCTGTTGACCAATGTTGGTAACAAAATTCAAGCATTCATTTCTGAATCACTTAGTTGATGTCATCACAGGAAGTAGGCAAGAAATCAGGTTAGTGTGCCATACACTAAACCCAGGAATTCACGTTTTCCATCAGATACGACCTGAGTGAGTGGGGGCTGTTAAAAATCTGCGGGTTTGATGTCCTAGTTCGTTCTCATTATCATAACCTAGAAACAGTTGCTGTGTCTGTTCCCAAAGTTCATTCCGAGGGCATCTTGAATGACCTGTCTAACAGTTGTTCCTAGGCTGGCCTATAGAGGTGAAGCTTTTCTAGCCATGGCCGATGGGTGCCACCCATTTCCGTCTAAAAAGGGTTCTTCCATGTACACAAGAATAGGTTTGCTTTCCATTCTGTAGTTGGTGAAAAAAATGCAGTCAACCGCGAGCAACTTTGAGTGCAAAATAACAGTGATTACCCTTCTGTTGTCAAGATGCTTGGGTTCGATCCTCGCCGCAGTTGGCTTTGTCTTCTGCGATGGGAAGCATTGTGAAGTGTGGTGCATCAGCTGCTCGAAACGTTTGAAAACGTTTGCGAATGAGAACACTCTCAGCTTTGAGGTTTTGAGCACGTTTGGTGGAGAAACGATTCCCACCTGCAATCACGGAACGTGATGCGATTTGCACACAAACCGGAAGTTGAATCAAACATGAACAACGCATGAGCGGTTTGCCGCGGCAGTCGGCGGGTGAGTGGCTTTAAATTTGCATTTGAATGAATGAATGACAACGCACTGTCTGCCGCTTAACTGCGCGGTTGCGCGGCCGCCGCAATTGGAGGCGGCAAACTCCACAGCCACAGGGTCATGTTGTTATCAACTTGTTATTCCAAAAACCGCGACGGGAAACCGCAAGACCACGTCCCGCCAACCGCCTGTGCGTTCTTGCCCTAAAAGAAGATAAAATCTTTGCTGACGTTACCTACTTGAAATAACCTTGTCTAAACGGAAATAAACGTCATAGAAATCCTAAGAGCAAATCAGTCTGCTATTTGAAAGAATCGTAGAAAGTTTTTGTTCTGCATATGTTCTTGAGCATTTTTATAACTTGCAGTTCTCTTCAATATTTTCGTTTTTTTTTTGACAATTTCAGAATTAATTCGAGGAGATGTACAAAATGGTAGTAAGAAGCCTGTTCTTCCGCAATCATCTATTACCGGTGTATTTCTTGTTCTGCTCGACGACTACCGGAAGTTGGTGTGAGACAAGTTCGTTTTTTGTTTGGTGTCGGACCACTTGTCCATCATTGTCATCATCTATTCGAAGTTGTCTTTCAAGTGAGAGATGTTCTTCTTGTTAACCTGCAGAAAATGTCGATGGACGACTTCCACGACACTTTGACTTTCAACTATTTTTATCCGTCGTCTCTCTGTCCGGGTTTTTCGGCAATTTTTATTTATTTCGTCTTGTCCTGGTTGTTCTTTGTCGTATTTATTTATTTTTATTTATTTAATTTATTGATTAGCGACTTTTTAGTCGCGTCTGCCTGTCTGCCCTCTACCAGTCAGTCTGTTGTTCCCAACCTCTCATCCTTCAATCTATGGAGAATCTCCAATAATTGTCCCCAAGTGCATTTCCCATCTTTCCTTTTTTTTTTTTGCATTTTGGAGACAAGATTTTGAGGGGCACTTCATTAAGTTATTTTTCACAATTGTCAAGAAATCAGTGCATAATGGTCTCGATAACTACGTATTAAAATCGATACCCTTCCCTTCAACAGACGTCTGGTTTGGGCAGTCACCCATGGCTGTTCACATTTGGTCCTTGGACGCCATTTTTTACGCTGATTTATTTCAGATCAGCATGATGAATAAAAATGTATTTATTGCAATTATTTTCTTAATGTGGCTATTTTAAAAATTTGAAAAGTTACTCATTCACACGTCATGATGTCATTCTGAAAGGTTTTACTGGATCAGTAATTGCTCAAAGGTTTGTGACAAATTTCTTTATTGTGGAATTAAGGACCGGCATCTGGGAACTGTATACCTTTTCATCACAGAATTGTTTCCACGATTTCTCTGTCTCCCTGGTTTACGGATAAGCTTACTTGACTTCCCAGGATCGGTCTCACAGAGACAGAAATCTTTTACATTCGCTGATCAGTCGAATTTTGAAGAGTAGAGGTTCATCTCTTGGTGTCAGTTGAGGAAATAAAGTGCCCCAGTGATGAAAATGTATCATCTTTATATGAGCAAGGAGGCGCAGTGGGTATCACGCTCGATAACTGCTTAACAGTTCTAGGTTCAATACTCGACCGATGTAGTTTGGCTTCTTTTGTGCGAGAGAAAGGCCCGAGTACGCCTTCTTTCGGATAAGAACTAAAACCGAGGTCCAGTGTGGCGCACGATGGCATGTACACGTAAAAGAACCCTCTCTACTATGCAACGCATAGATGAGGCAAAATTCCCAGGTGTAGGAACTCGCCCCCTGGCGTCGGTGAAGTGCCCCAACGAACAAGTAGATCGACGATAAATAGGCATAGGGGTTGCAGCTATAACCAGCAACCGGTTGCAGAAAACCCATGTCCAATATTTCGCCCTTGTTTCCATTCAGAAGGACAGGATGGGAACCCGACCCTACCATAGGTGGGAAAAAAGTTAGGAGTTGCTATATAAACAATGGATTGCAGCATTAGGTCGGCCGCCGACTACGTAGAAATATTACCGTCATCATACCCTTATCCGGTCTGTGGCAGGGTCGGGTCTGCGGGTTCTAGCCCTCCACCTCCTTCTATCTCCCACCTGGTCCCCGTCCACCCCAAAACTGCCATATCCTTTTGGACAACTCGCTCCCACGTCTGCTTTGCTCTACCATTGCCCCGGGTGCTACCAACCACCTGCACTCCTGGGATGGACCTAACGAGCTCCTCTTCCCCTTTCTCATGACGTGTCCATACCACCTCACCCTATTCACCCTCAGTTTTTCGGGCGATGTCCACCACCCCAAGGCTACCTCTAATATATTCATTCCTAATTATCAGCTCTCGACACGCTACTCATGTACCACAGCATTTGTATCTCGGCTACTTGCATTCTATTTACGTCGCTCTTCCTCACTGCCCATCACTCTGATCCATATAGCATAGCTGGCCTAACCACTGCCTTGTAGAACTTCCCTTTCAACGTCGCTAGGACCCTCCTACCACACAGGACTCCACTTGCGTGTCTCCACTTCAGCCACCCCCATCCCAATGATTCTGTGGGTCACATCAGAGTCTATTTCCACATTGCTTTGAAACGTTGATCCTACGTACTTTACCTCTTGCACCTTGTTCACCAACTCGCCCCTCGATCGTACGTCCCCGTTATTTTCCAGTCCTTCCCAATTGAAATCTAGATATTCTATCCTCTTTATGTTTATCTTCAGCCCTCCTCTTTCTATCGCTTCTCTAACATCGTTTAGTCCCTTCTCTACCTGTTCCCTGCTGCCACGAAGTTTTCCGATATCGTCAGCAAATGCCAAGAAGTGAGGAACCCATTCTCCAACTCCTGTCAGCAGTTCGTCCACAACCAGGTTGAAAAGGTATGAATATGGTGCACCCCAACGTCCACTGGAAAGCAACAAGACTTTCCCCAATTGTTTTTTTATTGGTGTTTTAGGGCCCATCAACTACAAGGTCCATAGAGCCCCATCCACTGATGCAGAGACTGCACAGACACTACACTAATGCGACGATTTTTGGATACTAGCAGTACCCAGTTTTCCCAAGCGGCCACCCATGTCAGTACTAACTGGGGTTGTGTTGGTTAACTTCAGTGATCAGACGAAAACTGGTGTGTCCAACACAATTTGCCTCTCCCATGTTTCCATGTTACCCTGGCTATAGAGACAACTCTCACGCCATGCAGATGGCATTCTATACCCATTAACCATCCTACTGAAAAGTTTTCCTAGCCACCTGGTTCCTGTCCTCCCTAGAGTAAGTCACACGTCAATGGGGACTCCGTCTAGAACTACAGCTTTTTGGCCCTTCACCTTCCTAAGTGCCTTGGCTACTTTTTCCTCTGTTACACAGTCCACCACCCTTGCCGACGCAGGATAGGTCGCGAGGTCCTCATCTCTTCCCGCAGCATTGAAGAGATTTTGGAAGCACACTTCCTGCCCCCTCTTTACCTTCGACAGGGATAGCAGGACCCTACGGTTGCTATATTTCACTGCTATGGCTTGTCGGCAAAATTCACAATGGTTGTCTTTGGAGGAAAAACGCCCCAGCAAAGAAGTCACATAACCTGACGTTAATAAAGCAAGGGGTTACAGCATTAGGTCGACAGCCGGTTGGGAAAAAATGCCGCCCAACTGTAAATTCTCATGGAAAATTTCACTGTGATAAAGGGTTTACAAATCCAGCATATCTGTAAGTCTCATCTATCCTGCTTTCTACCTTTACACCTGTTGCTAAGACTACTGTGGTCTCGCTCTACTCCTTTATGTTCGGTCTGCTGCCCACGTTTATGCATTCAAGTACTGCATTTGTCGGCTTATAATATGCTGTACACCATATATGATTTCAGCGATGTTTTGAAGAAACCAGGATGAATTCCTGGATAAGAAAGTAAGCTCCTACGTTGGTACTAAATTAAGGAATTTGCGCAGTTGAGATTTAATCTGTTTAACATAGTGTATGTTTTCAAAAAAAAAAAAAACGTATTAATGCACTTCCAATTAGCCACCTATTAATTTTTTTAACTGCAGTGTCAGGGGCGGATCAAAGGGAGGGCACTTCAAAAAATTGCTCCCCACATATATTTAAATATTCGGAATCCCTTAGAATAATCCTAGCTAGAAATTACAATAGGTCCTCTACTGCCCCTTAGACAACGTTTCATCTTCAATGGTTTAGTCAACTGCAGATTGCACTACAACTGTTGGGCTGGCAGTACAGAAATAGGGATAGCAATGTAAAAATCCCTCATTAGCTGTAAAGTTGAATCATGCATCAATTGAAATATGCGCCCGATTGAGGCACTGAGGAGGAGCAATTGTTGCATTGCTCCCCCAGATCTGCCCCTGCATCATGTCTTCAATACCATACTAAGAAGGTTGCATCCCTCACTTGGGACCCTCGATCTATTGCCTTTCCGCCTGGTTTCCTGCAGAAAAGCTACAATAATCTTCCTATTCTTTAAAATATTAACTAATTCCCATGTTTTCCCCATAAGGGTCCCAGCATTCCATGTCCCTAATTTACATTTTTTCAATCCCTTTGGTTAGAGAGACAGTTCTGACTGGGGAACCCCAGTTAGACGTCTGAAACCGGCAGGAATATTCGATGGGGAAAATTGGTCTACTGTCCACTCCACAGAAGAAATTTGATGCATTACCTGCCGTTTGAGCCATTTTCTTCACCCTAACCCAGTGGTTTCCAACCTGGGAGGCGCAACTCCCAGGGGAGGCACGGACTACTGCCAAGGGAGGCGCCAGTAGAAAGTATGAATCATTGTACTGCAAAGCAATGCAAATCCTTCTACCGTTTGTAACGTATTATTAATTTGAAACGGGCTTTTCGGCACTGGCTGCAATGAAAACCAGATATCTCGACTGACAAGTTTAATTCGTTCTGTGACTGAGCTCGGTAACTCATATTGCTTGTATGTCAAATTATTTTTGTTCATAGAAGTGTTTAACATCCTTATGAAAGATATATAATTGATTTTTACTTGTTTCCCCATGCTATAATTCCTGCAGAGTGTGACGTGATGAGCCTTGGCGGCATCTTCTTCAGCAACTTCCAAGCCCATGCACTTTCCAAGGGACACACTCTCCTCTACCACTGCCACTTTTGTTCCCATCCTTTGATATCCTAATCAGACACAGCCTCAGAACACCGATTCTTACATGCAGAGGTCAAAGTCCTTCTTGTAACAATCTCCCAGGCCAAGTCTATAATTGTGAGACTTGCATCAAAGCAGTGGCAGAACATGTGCTTGGTGACGAATTTCTTGAAATTAAATAGTTCACCTGCTGGTTCATAGGCTGCAGGACATTAGGTGTCTTTGAAGTTTGGTGGGTGAGCAGATGCATTATCCAGGATGAGAAGGGCTCACAAGGGTAGATAACTTATTTGGAGATTGCTAATTATTGGTGGTGTGTGAAACTCACTCGTAACTCATATTTTAGCTCACATCTCAAATCAACAAATTGACCAAGTGACAGCCCATATACCATAGTAAGTTAGGGCACTTGTAAGTCAAGGTATCACTGTATTGAACCAGGTTAATCATAGCAGAAAAGAGTTATGAGCCTCACTCTCTGCGTTACCCCAAGATTTGATAAACTTTGTGCCAATAAACAACACCCACCCTTGCATTAAATTTTGGTGCATTAGATTTAGGTAAATTAGTAATTTGATATAAAAATACTGTAAATATGCATGTGCGACGACACACACATCATCTATTAAAAGACAGGGAGGTATGGAGGAAAAAAATTTTTTTTAGGGAGGCGCAGTAGCAAAAAGGTTGGAAACCACTGCCCTAACCACATTGAAAATTGATGATGATGATGGCCTAGGCCTCTTTGCTAACCCCTGATGTTGCTGGTACTGAGAATCTGGCCTCCTGCACTGTAAGTTCCAATTTTTGTTTTTCCATTTTTGAATGTTTGAGCTTTTAATTGGGGGTACCCACTGGCTGGTGACAAAAGTTACTACCCCTAGGCTTATTTATCTCTGATCTCTATTTCTTCTTTGTGGCACTTTTCCTCCACAAATGCAAGAAAGACAAGCCCCTACACCTGGAAATTTTGCCAATCTACCAGTTGATTACTAGAGCAGATTACTTCAGTGCCTCCAAAACGCAGTGGCCCCCTTGGAGATTGTTAAAAGTTCAGAGACTCCAGCAAGTGAAAAAATTTATATTAGCTATTTTTTAATTGTAATTTCTCAAAGAATTTAGAACCCGGTTTATCCCAGATACCGTAAAATCTCACGTAAAGTCCACACCTCAAATATAGTCCACACCCGTCTATAGTCCGCATTAGCGATGGGTATGTTTCAAATATAGTCCGTACTCATGTATAGTCCGCACTTTCAAATTCTTACTGTAGCCAGTGGAGCAACTTGTAGGAGGAATGGGATCAAATGAATTTGAACATGAAATGTCAGATTGCCCTGATGATGAAATTGAAATGTGAAAGATTTTATATAGCATTATCATATAAATAAGAACGTACTGTGTAAAAGCATGTTAAGTGTAATAAAATGTTTAGAAAATGAAGAGCAGTTTTCATTGAGAGCCCTGGGTTTCATTTATAGTCTGCAGGCACTACGTGAGATTTTATGGTAATTCCTAATTAAAACATATCAAAGAAGTAAGAAGTTTATATTTATTATATCAAGTGTTTGTATTGACATTTTAGGATATTATTTTCATTGAAGATTTACATTTTTGAAGGGTCCTCATGACCAATTTATTTCTTCACGGATCCCGGACTGAGACTTTAACTCTGAATGACCACCTGAGAGTCAATCCAAAGTATTTGGTAACAACTGCCCTAAAAGGATGTACAGATTTCGTAGACCCATGGATGGGATAACTGATTTTTATTTGCCATGTGATGGAAGAAGTACTTTACCCCTTCCTTACAGGGAGTAGATCCAGAGGTGGATCGGGGGGGGGGGCGCTTCAACAAAAGTTCGCCCAAAATATTCAGAATCTTTTAGTATAAATCTATCTAGCAATTACAATAGGTCCTCTACTGCCCCTTGGACATTGTCCCATCTTCAGTGGTTTAGCCAACTGCAGATTGGAGTTGCAGTATAGAAATGGGAATAGCCAATGCAAAAATGCCTCATGAGTTGCAAAGTTAAACAGTCCATCAGTTGAAATACGTGCCCCATTGAGGCACTGAAGGGCAACTGCTTCCTCACTCCCCCGGCTCCACCCCTGTTTCCTTATGAGAGAGCTGGTTTGAGTGCCCAATGAGTAACAGAAAAGAATCTCAGATTTGTGGACATTATATATATATATTGAAATCATATTTAATTTTTAGACTTGAAATACTAGAAGCTTCCAAGTGAAGATTGGGGTGCACAAAAGTTCAGCACTTAGTCCATAAGTTTTCTTTCAGGTTATGGATGAGTTGTTGACTGAAGTAGGGCAATGGACACCCCAGTGCATGGTATTCCCAAACGATGTCAAAAAGTGTGGTGACTCCAAAGAGGACCTAAAGAACGGGCTCAATAATATTAAAGCAGCGATTTAAAAGGGAAGCCTGAAGGTTAACATGAGGGAGAGTAAATAGCTCTCAATTGGGAAGGACAGGGAAGTAAGGGGGACGTATCTATGATCAGAGTTTCAGACCAATGCGGACATAGATTCAGATGTGTCCCACAGGATCAATGTAGGTCTATAGGCTGGATGCAGGGCCCACTCTAGCACTTATGACGCCATGGGCAAAAAGACAAATTTGTGCCCCTTAAGAATGTATAATGGTTCTTACTGTTAGAAAATTTTATCCGTCCAGCAATTGTTTCAACTCTCCCAAAAATGAAGACGTTCCCCCAAAGCTTACATCACTTACAAAGAAACAGTTAACGTAGCATGTGATTATTTTACTTTCAAGACAAGCACTCATCTCATCTTCATCAACCATGTAGCTTATATATAGTATATATTGATTGAGGAATTTCCTATTTCCTTATAACTAGGTTCAAGGTTCACTTGGTTGCATTCATAGCATACCAAAAAGAGGGGTGGGGGTGGGGGATCATTCCTCATGATCAATTTCTCCACACTTATCATATTTATTCTAATAAACAGTGTGCCATTTATTTTTTCAAATGCTATTTTGATGTGCCGTTTATTGGAGGGTGCTGTTTATATTTCAGTACCTTTAATTAGGCACCTGCATAGACAACCCAGCCAATATTCCTGTGGGTTCTAGACGCCTGGCTGGGGTGCCCCGACCAGACCAGACCCTACCACAAGCAGGATAAGGGTATGATGATAATGATGATGAATTTAGTTTCTTTATTAAACAATACACCGTTTATTATAGGAAATGGCAAATTGCACTGGACACACCATTTCTCATCTTATGACTTAAGTTAAGCAGCACAACCCAGATGGTACTGATAGAGTGACTGTGCAGTCTCTACATAAGAATTATGCTGTGGACGAGGCTCTAATGACCTTGTAGTTGAAGGGCCCTAAAACACCAAGAAAGAAAGTTTATTAGTGGGCGCTGCTTATTAGAATAAATATGGTATTTTAAAAGGTACTTACATTTTATATTGGGCAACACATTGAAGCAGTGCTGTGTTCACGTGTTAATGCTATTCTGTTCAGAGAAGTATAGTGTTTGCACTGTGCAGTACGTTCTAACAAGTTCAAGCAGCGCCATTTCGAATTCTGCATTAATATTTTAATATAAGTGTAAACTTTTTTCAAGACCACACCTAGGAGAATCATTGCTCTGGTCAAACATGAGAAGTATGAAGCCCTCTATCATGAAGTTTTTAAATAGGCCAAGAATAGAGATAGGGCAGCCGTAAAAGTGAAGGATAGCAAAGGTGAGGCCCTCTTTCCCCCGTCTCAGGTAAAGAAGAGGTTGTAAGAGTTTTCCACAGCCTCTTCAATGTTGCAAGGGGAGAGGATGACATTGACACTCATCCTATATCTTCAGGGGCAGTGGACAGCATAACAAAGGAGGAAGTAGTCAGGGCCCTTAGGATGATGAGAGGTCGAAAAGCTGTAGAACCAGACAGAATCCTCAGTGAAATGGGGCATAGTCTAGGGATGACAGGAATCTCGTGGCTAGAGAATCTTTTCAATAGAATAACTATGGGAGATAGGACCAAAATTGTGGTAACTATAGAGGTATTAAGATAATGAGTCATTCCATGAAGCTCTGGGACACTAGAGATGCACCGATATGGGTTTCACCGATATATGGATAACTCATGGCTGATATATAAGTCCATGCCTTGTGGTCTTGGTATTTAATTACAATCCAACTCATGAATATGATTTCTAGGGATTTCATGTTTTGGAAATGACTGACGACAGTCTATGTGCTCAACTTTGGTAATAAAAACCAATGGGTGCCTGCACACTTGACACATGTGTTGAATAGACAAAACTGATTGACAACTGCATATCACACAGACTGCCATCAGTGATTTAAGTGAGAATATAGTGAAATAGTACTTGAATAGTCCTTTTGACAATCCATGTCAAATACAGTATGCACTTATGAAATTTTAAAATTATCGGCTAAAAGCTGGCCAACACTGACCGATGCCAATATCATACAGACAGGCCGATATATCGGTGCATCACTATGGGAGACAGTAATAGAATGTTGCCTCTGGGATCGAAATAGTGTCCGTGGAAATCAGATCTTCATGCCATCTTTATCGACGTGAAGAAGGCTTGTGACAGTGCTGCACGACAGGTTGTTTGGGAGGTATTATGAAAAAGGCTGGTAGAAGAATGGTTTATTCGAATAGTACAGGGTATGTATGGTTCCATAGCCAGGATAAGGACACCTTGGTGAAATACTTAGGGCTTCACAGTGAATTTTGGGATGCACCAAGGTTCAGCACTAAGTCTGGTTATGGATGAGCTGCTGATGGGAGTAGGAGAATGGGCCCCTCAGTCCATGGCATTTGCTAGCAAATATTACAAATTTTAGTGGCTGCAAAGAATAAATAGAAAAGGGCCTGTGAAAAGTGGAGTAACTCAAGCGGAGCCTTTTTGATAGGAGGATCCCAACCAAGTTGAAGGTGAAGTTTTATAGGGCAGTGGTTAGGCCCGATATGCCATAGTCACTTCAACAGAATGCGCGTAGCTGAGATGCGAATGTCGAAGAGCTAATAGAATTAGGAATAAGTACATCAGAGGTAGCTTGGGGTGATGAGCATCGCCAAAAAATGAGGGAGAATAGATTGAGGTGTATGGACACGTAAAGAGAAGAGAGGAGGAGGAGTAGTTTGATAGGTCTATTATTCAAGAATGCAGGTAATCGGAAGCACCCGGGGCAAGAGGAGCCAAATCAAGCTTGGAAGCAGGTTTCCATAAGGATGAGGCGGTATATGGGGTGGACGGAACCTGGTGGAAGATATACGGGAGTGGAGCGCCAGAACCCGCAGACCCGACCCTGCCACAAGCGGGATAAATGGTTGTTTTTAGCTTTTAGACGTAAGTAATATAGTTTAGCAAAGAAAAAAAAAATCGATGTGAAATTTTGTATTACTTTTGTAATTAAGACATTAATATTTTTCTCAAACAGCTAAAATGCCGCCCCTAAATTTTGGCGCCCCGGACAAATGCTCGGGTTGCCCCCCCCCTCTAGAGCGGGCCCTGGTGGATGGCATGGAGATGGGAAAGTGTGCAATTGGAGGGTCCCAACGAAGTTGGAAGGAAATTTTTACAGGGCCGTGGTTAGGCCAGTTACGGTATATAGATCGAGGTGTTGGTCAGTACGACAGAGCCATGAAGACAGAATGCAAGTTGCTGAAACGAGGATGTGTGGGCGTCGAGTGCAGACAGAATTAGGAATGAATATATTAGGGGGTAACTTGAGGGTGGAGGACTTTACGAAAATATGGATGAGAATACAGTGAGGTGATATGGGCATGTAATGAGAATAGGGGAGGAGGTGGCTAAATCCATTACAAGGATGCAGGTAATTGAAAGCACCCTGGGCAGGGGAGGACCAAAGTAGGCGTTGGACCAGGGCCCGCTCTAGCACTTATGCCGCCCCGAGCAAAAAGACAAATTGCAGCCCCTTAAGAATGTATAAAGGCACTATTAAGAAAGGTACTGAAATAAAGGTGCAATATCAAATCAAATCATTTTATTTAAATTTTATATTGGACAGCACATTGAAGCAGTGCTGTGTTCGCGTGTTAATGATATTCTGTTCAGAGAAGCATACTGTATGTACTGTGCAGTATGGTTAAACAAGTTCAAGCAGCGCCATTTCGAATTCTGCATTAATATTTTAATAATAGTGTAAATATTTTTTCAAGACCACACCTAGGAGGATATTGTCCTGGTAAAACACCAGAAGTATGACGCTCTCTATCATCAGTTAGAGACCAAGGAAGAGGACAGAGAAGTTTTTAAATAGGCCAAGACTAGAGATAGGGCATCCAAAGATATACCCCAAGCCATAACAGTGAAGAATAGCAAGGATAAGGCCCTGTTTCCCCAGTCTCAGGTAAAGAAGAGGTTGTGAGAGTATTTTCACAACCTCTTGAATGCTGCAAGGGGAGAGGGCGACATTGACACCCATCCTACATCTTCAGGGTCGGTGGACAGCATAATAGACGAGGGGGTAGTCAGTGCCCTTAGGAAGAAAAGAGGTCAAAATGCTGTAGACCCAGACAGAATCCTCATTGAATTATGGCATAGTCTAGGGATGACATGAATCTGGTGGCTAGGGAAACTTTTCAACAGGATGGGTATGGGAGATAGAACCAAAATTGTGGTAACTATAGAGGTGTTAAGCTAATGAGTCATTCCATGAAGCACTGGGAGAGAGTAATAGAATGTTGCCTCCGGGAATGAACTAGTGTCTGTGGAAATCAGTTCGGGTTTATGCCAGGTCATCCATTTTCATTCTGGTTATGGATGAGCAGCTGACGGAAGTAGGAGAATGGGCCTCTCAGTCCATGGTATTTGCCGACAAATATCGCAAAACTTAGTGGCTGCAGAAAACAGGTAGAAAAGGGCCTAAACGATATTAGGGAGCGATAGAACAAGCTAGACTATTGAAAGAGCTAAAGATAAGCATTAAGAGGAAAGAGTATTTAGCTTTCAGTTGAGAAGGACAGGAAAATAACGGTTTCATACTTCCTAGGGGCGAACTGGTGAAATAGGTGCAAGAGGAAAACTACTTAGGACAACATTCCAAAGCAGTGGGGAGATAGACTCTGATATGAACCGATAGAATCAATCAAGGTGTTTGAAGTGGAGTAAGGCAAGCGGAGCCTGTGTGATAGGAGGGTCCCAACCAAATTTAAGGTGAAGGTTTACAGGGCAGTGGTTAGGCCCACTATGCTGTAGTCACTTCAACAGAATGCACGTAGCCGATATTCGAATGCTCAATGAGTACATCAGAATGCGAATGAGTACATCAGAGGTAGCTTAGGGGTGATGGACATCGCCAAAATAATGAGGGAGAATGGGTTGAGGTGTTAAGCTCATAATAGGTTGAGCTCATTAGGTCAATTTCAAAAATGCAGGTGGTCGGAAGCACCCGGGGCGAGGAACCGAACTAGGTTTGGAGCAGGTTGTCCATAAGGATGAGGCGGTGTATGGGGTAGACGGGGACCTGCTGGAAGATTTACGGGAGTGGAGGGCCAGAACCCGCAGATCCGACGCAGCCAGAAGCGGGATAAATGGATATTTTTAGCTTTTAGACATAAGCAATATAATTACGCTAAGCACTGTAAATTTTTAGCAAAGGAAAAAATTGATATGTGAAGTTTTCTGTTAATTTGTTAATTAACACAATATTTTTCTCAAACAGCCAAAATGCCGCCCCTAAATCTTGGCGCCCGGGACAAATGCCGGGATTTATTTTTCTTCCTCCCAAAGACAAACAAACCAACATTTAGTAAACAAAGGGCTGCAGCATCAGATTTGCAAACGGCCTACAGATCTGCTCAAAATACTATATCAATTGGACAAATGGATAGGTAACTCAGCCATAAGATGTAAAAGCGATTCAAGTGATAACGGCGATTCAGGTTGTTACATCCATGCGATTAAGCGCTTGGCGTCGAAAATATGCAGGTTCACGCCTGGCTGCCATTCGTAGTAAATGGCTGTAATTCGGTGTATGGGTGTGGGATGTCACCTGCCCATCCACGAAATCTTAACATCCGCGTTGTGCATTATCAGAATCTGTACAAGTTGCAATCGGTTATCTCTTCAGATTTTACAGCATTTCCTTCTGAAACTTGCTTTTAAACCGTTGTCATTTAATATTTAACATTCCAATGAAACATTGCCATGGGAACTAAGCGCACACGACCTATTTCCACTTCATATTTTCAAAATATTCAAGATATTACAGAGAATTCAATAAGATGACTTTGAAAAATGGAATTTGTTCTTCTTGATGCCGTGCTAACTTTGCAACACTGACCCCATCCCACAGCAAAAATCCTGCTCCCAAGTATGCGACTGTTTGATTTTAAGTTGAATTTCTGAAAAAGCACAGAATTCTTGGAAACATTTTGTTAATAATGCATAAAAGTTCACAAACTAACGTTCTTGTTTAAGACGTCACGCGAGTAGTTGGTCACAGCTTTCGAAGACTTATACTATTTATCCATAAAAAATGCGCATCATTTTGGGGTTTCTCAGCGTGTTTCAAGAATTTTCAGTGACGGAACGCCACATTGACGCAAGGACGGGTGATCTGGATGTTTGCGACTGTAAACGGCTAAAGTATTAATTTTTAAGAAAACATTACAGTAGCCCTATATTCGTCATTTTCATGCGTCCGCAAGGTCATGGGGGTGCAGACCTCAGCTCCAGTGGCAGATGTGGGGTAGGCCGGCATCCCCCCACATACAACCCGTCCAGTATTCCTGCGGGTTCCTGACGCCTGGCTGGGGTGCCCCAAGTCAGACCAGTTTCATCAGGAACGTGGAATGGGGGACCCTTACAGGAAAAACGGAAATTAGTACCCTAAAGTATAGGAGGGTTAGTGGAGCTTTCTACAGAAAACCAGATTGAAGGGGGGATAGATCGAGGGCTTTTGGTGACGGTTACAAGCTTATATATGCAGCCAGTGAAGGGGGATGAAATGGGGGTATAGTATTCAATAATGAGCTGCAGCAAGGGGTCACTTTATTTAAAATGCTAAATTGCAGGTTAACGTTAGTTCCAGTGGTCTGGCGGGTAGTAGAGTTCCACCTCATCAGTGCCTACACCCATCGAGCTGGTCTGGACGAACCCACTAAAGTGGTTTTCTGAAGGGAGTCTAATGAGTTCGTGCACTCACTAGATTTTCAAATAAGGCAAGCGTTTATTTATTGTTGGGGACTTTAATGGTCATGTTGGCTGGAATAGACATGGATATCAGGAGGCCCATGGGGGATAGGGTTATGGAAAAGTGAGCATAGATGGGCAGTCAGTCCTTAATTCAGCAAGAGCACATCACCTTTCATTTCTTGAAGTGGTTTAGGAAGAGGGACAAGAACCTTGTCACTTTCAAGTCATCACAAGGAAGGTCACAGTTAGATTTCTTTATGATCAGAGGGCAACATAGAGCAGAAGTTGGTGATTGCTTCTCCCCAGGAAAAAATTTTCAAAAGAAATGTGGTCATAGGTTCCTTATATTAGAAATCCAAGTGAAAGCGAACAGGTTATTCAGTGGTGGAAAAAGAAGTCCACCAAAACAGGAATTTCAACAGGATGTACACAGGCAGGTAGACTCGGAATGGGAAGGGACAGCTGATGCCATGAGGAACTGGGTTGTGAGAAAAATTGAAAAATCTGTGAAAGCCATTCTAGGCCTGGCATGGTGGTAGAATGAGGAGGTGAAGGCCACTGTAAAACAAAAGAAGACTGCATTCCGCAAGTTGAATTCAATAGGAGAGTCTAAAATACACTATAGATCCACCAGATAGACCAGTGGATCTCAATTGACTTGTTGGCCACCGCTGCTATACAGTATAGCATAGTGTTGGGCAGTGAGGAAGAGCCACATAAATAGAATGCAAGTAGCTGAGATGCGAATGCTATGATACATGAGTGGTTGTCAAGAGTTGATTGAGTTAGGCATGAGTTTATTAGAGGTAACCTGGTGTGTGGGGGACGTCGCAGAAAAAATGATTGAGAGTAGATTTATGTGGTATGGATACGTGATGTGCAGAGGGGAGGAGGAGCTCATTAGGCCATTACAGAAATGCAGGTGGTTGGATGCACGTGTGGCAGAGGACGAACAAGGCAGACGTGGGAGTAGGTTGTCCATAAGGATATGGTAGTGTGCGGGGTGGGTGCGGACCTGGTGAGAGATAGGTGGTTGCGTGACTATAACTCGTCGACCCGACACGGCCACAGTACTAACTTGGGTTGCGTTGCTTAACTTCAGTGATGTGATGAGAACTGGTGTGTGCATCGCAAGGAGGGGGGAGGGCAAATCTTAGCAATAACGTGGGATGTAACGTCACATTTAGGGAAATACTGTAGCTTCTTCATAGAATATGGAAATTTCGGTTAGTTTTAGGTCCATTTAGGTTAGGGTGCGGTAAATTCAGTTTGGTTAGATTTGGTGAAATATTGTATACACGTCATGTTGTTTCTGTGGCTGTGTTTTTTGATTATTTTCAAATTCATGTGAATCGAAATTTTGGCTAATAGATTCAGATGTGACTCGTAAGATCAGTTTAGAGTGATCTGAAGTCGAGATAGGCAAGTGGAGCCCGGTGAGATCGGGGGGTCCAACAAAGAGAAAAGGAAAATTCTACAGGTCAGTGGTTAGGTCAGCTCAGTTCGGCTATACTGTATGGATCAAATGGTTTGGCAGTGTGGGAGAGGCATGATTGCTGCGGTACTGGGGTAGGATGTCGAGAGGAGATAGAATTAGGAATGAGTATATTAGGTGGGATTTGAGCGTTTGGTTGTAATGTACAGTTGTATTGTACGTAGTATGTAGTTTGGGGATAGGGACATCACGATAAAATGAGAGAGAATAGATTGCGATGGTTAGGGCATGTGATGAGAAGAGGAGGGAGGAGTTGTTATGTCATTCACAGGGATGCAGATTATTGGAAGCACCTGCAGAAGAGGAAGTTCATTGCTTTTGTCAGGCAGCTTGCCCTTAGTGTAAATGTTAAACTACAGTATTCGTTTTAATGTAAGTCTTCATACAATGAAATTTTAACTTTTCGTCTATTTTATTAAAAGCAACTCCTAACCCTTTTCCCGCCTATGGCAGGGTCGGGTACCCATCTTGTCCCTCTGAATGGACACAAGGGCGATTTATTGGTTATTTTTTTCCACAGCCGGTTGCCGACCAAAATTGCAACCCCGATCCTTATTTATCGTCGGTCTGCGGTTCATAGTTTTTTTTGGGGGGGAGGGGGAGGGGGAAATTCCACCGACACCAGGGGGCGAGCTCCTACACCTGGAAATTTTGCCACATCTACCCGTTGCTCAGTAGAGAGGGGTCTTCTGACATCGTACACCAACACGGGACCTCGGTTTTACTTCTCATCCGAAAGAAGGTACACTCGCGGCCTCTCTGTTGCCCGAAAGAAGCCAACCCACCTCGGTCTAGTATCGAACCTAGTGCTACTGGCGCAGTTGCCGAGCGTGCCATTATATTTTTATTTGCTCACCCTACTGGAATAGCCAAACGCCCCCTACCCTGTCGTAGGCAGAAAAAAATGTTTAGATTTATGAAGAAATGATTACGGAAGTTGATTGTGGCCCTTTACGCCGGGAAGAGCTATACTTTAGTAGCATTCATGCATGCATTACGTGTAATAAAATTTTGCAAAAAACATTTTAAGCATTAATGGTGGATGAACATTTGTAGCGCTAGAAATAAAAATTGAAATTAAAACTGTCGCTCTCACTCGAGAAGAGTTTTCCTCAAATCCATTTTTATCACTGTAAAGGGTTATAAACAATCATAAAATAAAATCGGTGAAAAACGGTATCATTAACGACCTTACACGGAAGTTGTACATCGACAGCCACTTACAACTTACAGACTCATTTTGGCAGTGGTGAACTACCTGGAAATATAACTGCATTTTTTTGTAGTTCGGCTATTGAACATTGATTTGGCCAAATCTTTACTTCAAGCGTCTTTCCTGTCTATGGCAGGACCGGATACCAATTTTTGACTCATTGTGACTCATCAGCGGTTTTTAGGCAGCCAGCTTCCAACCTAAAGGTGCAATCCCTATGCTTATTAGCTTGGATCTATAATGCTTCGTTCGGGCGCTTTCCCCGTTACCGACACCACCTGAACATCTTGCCGAACTACTTCAACGTGTAACAGACTAAAGAAGCAAAGTGAGTTAACTAACCTGAGAACCCCTTCTACACGGAGCGACATAATCGTGTGGACCAGGGGTTTTCAAACATTTCGAAACTGTGGACCCTATATCATGTCGTGGCTAGATGGCGGTTCTCTTTTGATAATGAAAACCTTGCAAATATGAATATGAATATGCAGGGCCAGCCCTAGACTTTGCGGGGCCCAAGGCAGCAGGCGACAGAGGGGTCCAAGGCAGCAGGCGACAGAGGGGTCCAAGGCAGCAGGCGATAGCGGGGCCCCAATACCAAGTTTTTATAATTCACCAGCGTGGGGCCCAAGGCGGACGCCTCGGTCGCCTTGCCCTAAGGCCGGCCCTGTGAATATGTAATCCTTTGTGACGGAAATCTTGCTAGGGAGATTTTTCATGCTAGACCAATTTGCCTAGATCTCCCCCAGCACCCTAGCAACACCTTTGCCTTCCGCACCCATTCCAGCCGCTCCACCCCAGAACCTCTTCCAAGGTGGGGGTACCCCAACCCCCTCCTGCAGTGATCCAGCGCTGGACAAGCCAGTATCACATGCCTAACATCCTCCACTTGGTCCCCACATAATCCACAGCCCTCCTCTCCACCTGTGATCTTTGCCATCCTCTGTTTCGTCTCCAGTGACCCAGCTCTTGCCTGAAACAGAAGTGAGCTCTCCCACGTATTGTCATAAATTACCTCCTTCTCTATGTTAAACTTGTTCCCATACACCCTCAGCGTTTTCTTTGCCATCCTTCCCACCATTCCCTGTCGCCACTGCCCTAACCCCCACTATTTAACTTTGTCCTGAATAAGTCTTTGCAATGTTATTGCCCCCTCCTTGCCCTCCCTGGGGTGCATTGTTATGCCTATCTTCTTTGATACCCTGTGTACTCTCCTCTCCCAGTTAGTAGATACCTTCATGTTGTTTACCCATCCATTTACCTGCCATACTGGATTTTCCTTCTGTAGCCCCCATATCCTGCACAGGTATACCAACTTACTAACCATTTCTATTGGTTCAAATGTAGCCCACCCCATGTCCCCCTGTATTGCTTCAACTGCTGTTAACCTATTTCCCCCTAAGGCCATCCTTCCTAACCTTCTTTGGCTACTTCCATACAGTCTATATACCATTTTACTAATGCACAGAACCTGGCCCTGGCACTGCTACTGCTTTCCATAAGCCCCCAACCATTTCATACCTTGAGAATGAATCAAATGCCAGTTTCCTTATTAATCCTTTTCTTGATTTTAGCTTACAAATGATGTTCTCCTCCATTGCTTTTAGGTATCCCCTATTATTTGTGAGTTTAACCCCCAGGCATGTAACCTCTGACACTACATCTATCTATCTCTCCCCAAGCTTGATTGGCATCTTATTACTAGGCCACATGTTATCCTTGCCTATGATCATTAGCTTTGTTTTATCTTGACAAAATTCTAACTGAAAATCCCTACTGAACTGTTCACAGATATCCAGTTCTTCTTGGAGCTCGCCCTCTGTCTCTGTCAGCGGCACTATATCACCACATTGGGCAATTTGATACCATCTCCCAGAGAAAACCCTAGCCCTCTATCTTGGAGCCTAACCCCTAGCTCATTGATATACACTAGGAACAGAATTGGGGATAATGGACAGCCCTGTCACAACCCTTTGTCCACATCTATCTGTTCAGTATTTATTCCCTCCCAATCGAAATCATACCTAGTGCCCATATACAGTGAGTGTAAAAAGTATTCATACACCATGACGTTTTTTTCAGATAGTGCTTATAATAACATAAAAATAGGGATTAAATAGTGAAAAAAAAGTGCAATAGTATCACATTATGTAAGCTTTGCCACAATCATTGAAAAAATTTACCAAACTAAAATATAATTTTCACAAGATAATATACAACAAACAAAGACCCTCATTTGGGGTGCAAAAAGTATTCATACACCTGCTTTCTGGTATGGTAATTCAATAGTAACAATATACAGATATTGGAAAATCAGTATTTTGTTGGAAGCCCTTTGGCATCTAGCACTGCCTGAAGTCTTCTAGGCATTGACTGAACAAGATCATTGGTAACAGATGGTGGAATTTTCTCCCATTCTTCTTGTAGGGCTATGACCAAGTCATTTTTATTGCTGATGGGCCTCTTCCTGATTTGTTTGTCCAAAATACTCCACAGATGCTGAATAGGATTGAGATCTGGTGATTGAGGTGGAGAATGGAGCTGCCCAGGAGTGTTGTATAGTAACCATTGTTTTGTATTTAGAGCTATGTGCTTTGGGTCATTGTCCTGTTGGAACAAATAACTGTTATTAAGACCCATTTTCACAGCACTACTGTGGAGATTATTTTCAGAATATCAATAGCCTATAACCATATTGATTCATGGTTCCCTCAATGATGTGGAGATTACCAACCCCATAAGCACTCATGCACCCCCACACCATCACTGATCCACCACCATGTTTTATTGTTAAGACTAGATTTTTAAGATGAAACTCTGTATTCTTCTTATGCCATATTGTACATTGCCCATCAGAGCCAAAAATGTTGAATTTGCTCTCATCAGAAAACATAACTGATTTCCAGAACTCATCACCCTTGTCTTTATGCATTTTGGCAAACTCAATACGTTTCCTTTGATTCACCTTGCTCACCCAAAACTTCTTTCGAGGAACTCGACCGTGGTAGCCCTCCTTTCTGCATACATTTTGCACAGTAGTTGTTGAAACTATTGTGCTACTCCTTGCCAGTTCATTTGTGATGGAAGGTGCACTAGTAGAAGGGTTAATCTTTATTTGAATTATAGTAAACATCTTGTCCCTCTCAAAGAGTGAGTGTGGGCGCCCAGAATGTGGCTGGCCTTTGGTTGTTTTTGTTTTGTTTACACGATTAATGATGGATTGAACCATTGGTCTAGGTCATCCAATAATCTTGGCTATCTCCCCCTGTGATTTCCTTTCATTAAAGAGTAGCATAACCTGCTTTCTCTCAGCCTCTGTGGTCTCTTTTCCTTTCTGTCCCATCTTCAGCCAAAATCACAGCTTTACTTTAAAACCGGTAAACAAAACGTGATCAATAAGTAGTCATTATGGCTGCAAAATTTAAATAGAGTTGGAATTGCATCATAAGCAGGCATATCCTGATGCCAAAATTCAAAACAGTGTAGGTGTATGAATACTTTTTGCACCCAAAAAAGAGACTTTTTTGTTATACAGTGAAACCTCTCTAATTGGTACACCTGTGGGACCCAGCAAAAAAGTACCCATAAGAGGGGTTTGGCACACTTTACTACTGTAATGCTGTACAGTAGCTTGTTATATAGCTACCATACAGTATATACAGTACATATATATTTATGTACTTTTTATTTTTAACTGAAAAATGCATTGTACTGTATACATAAATGCTGCAGCAGTAATATTTCAGAGAATTACTGATGTACATTTTCATAAATTTTATTACTGCAAACAAATGAGTCAAGGGTAGTTTGTTGAGAAGCAAGCTGCCTTCTTATTAATTCCTCTGCAACGTTTTTCTTGAACTGCTGCAGAGGAGCACTTCTTGTTCCATAAGCTATATTGAAAAACTTCATAGAGAAGTGATCAATTTGGTCCAAAAGAGCAAGAACCTGTTGCTCAATTTCTGGGTCAGCATCATTGCTAGCAGTAAAATCTTCATTTCCCAAAGATGAGGCAAATTCTTTTGCTTTGGCTTGAATTAATGGGCCACTAATTGGTATGCCTTTCCCTGTCATCCTGCAAAACCATTTAAACGTTGAGAGATCAATGCCTTCATAAGTCAGCCTTCGTTGGGAATTTGTAAATGAACTCCACATTTGCAGAATTTTATCCTTCTTTTGCACTGCACACTGCACTACACCATGGCTTAATCCTAATTCACGTTCAATTTCATGAAAACTTTTTCCATTTTCATGAGCACGGATGGCTTTTACTTTATTTTCTAACAAAATAGACTTTCGTGGCATGGCTGTTCACACAATTTTTTTTAAATTTAGCCTCAACTGATGGCAAGAATTTTAACGTTTAGCGTTATAGTAGTCCTTAGAAATGACAGTAGCTTAACTCAAAATTGTCAAATTGGAGAGACCAAGACAATACAGTCCACATAATCTTTTATGCTACGTATCGCACTACGTAGCTGTTCAAAAAAGCTATGTAGCAACTTCATAGCGTAGGGATTGAATTCTTTTAAAACTGTAGCCAAAACTTCATAGTGCAGTTGTAGTGCTACAAACGCTACACCTTTTCGAGTAGGATTCTTTGCGTAGTGCAACATGGCGGCCCCCACAGAAGATATTGCTATTGAATATGGTGGACTGCAATAGGGTAGTTATTGACAGTACCCAAAAATGAAGCTGAACAAATACAAAATTGTATAGTTTTCAATTAAAGAAGTAATTTCATTTTAAGAATATTAAGAACATCATCATCATACCCTTATCCCACCATCTCATTGTTCATGTGATTTCTTGAAAGCATTGGTGATGCATCAGTCACCACCTCCTGTACCCATTAGAGAGGTCGAGTTCTGGAAAATGGTGACCTGTATTAGGTGTACCAAAAGAGAGGTGTACCGCTTAGAGGGGTAGTAATAACATTAAGCCTATGGGCAAAAAATCAGTGCCTGAAGAATCCATACCGATATGAGGGGTGTACCCATAGAGAGGTTTCACTGTATAATATTTAAAAATTAAAATATTTTTTTGTCTTCCCATTCATTTCTTTCATGAGTTTGTGGGTTGGGGTGTAAGCCAGGCAGCAATAACAGGTCAACCCCTTAGGAGGCTGCCCATGGGAGATGAGGAGGCAGGTGAAAGGAGGAGGAAGAGGGTTAATTTGCAGCACCCAACATTCGTTACCAACAACCCAAGTTGGTATTGACGTGGGTGTGCATTGCTTAACTTCAGTGATCTAACGGGAACTGGTGTGTCCAATTCAACTTGGCCCCACATTTGGGTTTTTTTCTTATTAAAATAAAACAGGCATTGTGTGATACATTTGATTTTTTTACATCACTACAGTCAATTATTCATTAAATGTCATGGTGTACAAATACTTTTTACACTCACTGTGTATCTTCTGGAGCAGCTCTGCTAGTACATTATTCACCCCATACTTGGGAAGAACTGCCCATAGCCTCTCTCTATCCACCATATTATTTGTACCTTTGGCATCCTAAAAAACAGAGGTATGCCTTCCATTTCTTCCTTTGAACTACTTCCATAATCTGTGTGATCATGTACAGGCTATCACCTGTTCTATGCCCCTTTTTGAACCCATTTTGGAACTCCACTAATTTGCCTGACCCTTCCATTATTGTCCCTAATTGCCTCCTTACTAGCGCAGCAAATAACTTATAAATGCAACTACAGTAGAACCTCTGTAAGTTGACCACCCAAGGGCAGAAGAAAAGTGGTCAACATAGGGAGGTGGTCAACTTATGGAGAACTAGGTGTGCTGTACTGATACATGGGTATTATTGCTTTTATTGGATACAAATGTATGATATGCTACATAATCAAAACTATTACTGCTAGTGGATTGGCATAGCTAGCCCCCAATTCCATTGATCTGGTAGTTGGGGATTATGACCCCCCCCCCACAGCAGTTAGCTGCATCACATTCATTAGAGGTTTACACTTCATTGCCCATTATGTTCTCTGTTGGATTGTGATAAATCCAACTTTCCTAAAACATGTCAACATTGTTTCTGGTTTAATTTTTTCCAAGCAGAATTATCCAAAGGATAGGACCCAGAGCATTAATGGATGCAGCAAATGAACCTGCTTCCATAGGCTGGTGACACATGTTTTACCAATAACCCACTCCAGGAGCTGGGCTTAATAAAACACTTTGAATGATTTAATAACACCTTGGTCAAGAGGTTGGATCCTTGAGTTGCATTTGGAAGAAGAAAGTTAAGTGTCAAATTTGTCAAGTGACTGACTTGCAGTTCAGCAGGGCAGTTGTCTACTGTTAATAGGATAGATCATTTATTCTTCATTTCTTGATCCACACCCCTTACCTGTTCTTCAAACAGGGCAGCAGTCATCCATTCACATTTGTTTGATCTCCATGTGACAGGGTGGTCTTCCAATTCTTAAAGGCACATGAATTAGCTGTCTTACCAATCACTAATTACTTTAGCTTTCCCTAAGAAGAGCTAATGCTAAGCAATACAGCGAAATGTTCCTTGGATACTCTTTGAATCTTGTAGTTGTCACCCTTGACAAGGCTCTTGTCAGGCACAAGGGATGACAAGGGGTCAACTTATGGAGGTTAAATCAATATTGTGTGTCACAGTCATAGGTCAACATACAACTTACAGAGGTGGTCAACATGGGGAGGTTGGCCATCCATTAATTAATGTGGTGCACATCCAAACTGTGAAAATTTGGTCAACTTAGGGAGGTGGTCAACATATAGGGGTGGTCAACTTTGGAGGTTCTACTGTATTTATAACTACTGGCCAGTAGCTATCCAGACTTTCCTCGCACTTTCCCTTGCTCTTGTACAGCATCACTACCTGTGTGATGCCCTAGTCATCTGGTATTTTTCCACCCCTGAACACTCATTAAATATCCTTAAGAGCAGTTCTCTGCCTTTACTCCCTAGCACTTTGAGAAACTCATTTTCTACCTTGTCCTCCCCACATGCTTTTCCCAACTTCAATGCATTGATCTCCTTATCTAACTCTACCCTGTTTTCCCCATCTGCAATTTCCCTCTATTTCCTCCTATCCCCCTCTGCTCTCTTCCTACCCACTACTTCCTTTGCCTCTCTTTTCTTCTGATGATAGGTGCCCTATGGTTGTCTAATTGCGATACTAGTTGTGTTGGAAACACCAGTTCCCATGAGATCAATGAAGTTAAGCAGCTCAAAACCAACAAGGGTGTTTGGTAAAGAACGTTGGATGTTGCAAATAAACCATCTCCTTTGTCCTTTCACCTTCCTCCTCATCTCCCACAGGCAGCCACCTAAGGGTTCATCCTGTTATGGCTGCGTGGCTTACTCCCCAACCCTCAAAACTAATCCAGTAATCATCTTCCATTTTAAGTGCTTGCATATGTATCCTATTAGCTTGCCATCTACTTACAATAGACTCCCATGCCTCTGCACCCATCCATGGTTTCTTCCATTCATTCCCATTTCCTTTACTTCTTCCCTGTCCTTCATTAGCTTTATCTATTAGGGCCCTTATAAGTTCAGCATACATGACTTCTTTACTTTTCAGTACTACTTCCATGTCCTTCTGGAACTCTTCCTCTTTAAACCACTTCTTTAGCTGCCAGCTACCTTTCCTTCCTGCTTGCTGACTCTTTGGAAACGTGGGACGGATCTCAGGGTGTCCCCACAATTCGGTGAACAACAATTAGGTGAACGACAGTTGGGTGAAGGACAATTGGGTGAACGACCAGAGCAGGGATTCTCAACCACTGTGCTGTGGCACTTTAGTGTGCCATGAGGTTGGGTACCCATCTTGTCCCTCTGACTGGACACAAGCGCGATATATTGGGCAGTGTTTTCCCACAGCCGGTTGCCAACAAAAGCTGCAACTCCTACGCTATTTATCGTCTTTCTACTGTTCATTGGGACATTCCACTGAAGACAGGGAGCGAGCTTCTGCATCTGGAAATTTTGGTCCTCTACCCGTTCCATAATAGAAGGGGTTCTTCCCCCTGCAGATGCCATCGTACACCACATGGGACCTCGGTTTTACTTCTCACCCAAAAGAAGGTGCACTCAGGGCTTCTCTCTCGCCCGAAAAAAGTTACTGAGTGCCACCAAGGCAAGTTTTTGCATAGGATAAGGTTACAACTTATATATCTTCTTTGGCGTTTGTGTGCCCCGAAATGTGTCATTGTTAGTGTGCCGCCGAATTTTGAAATTAGTAAAAGTGTACTGTGGCGAAAAAAGTTTGAGAATCGCTGGACCCGAGCCATAATGGGGGTATGAAGCGCCTGTGGCAAGTGTCTAACTTTTGCTTGCCCATAACCCAATGATAACAAAAAATAAACATTTTGCACCCCAAACCCAGTTGCGCCCGTGGCGGCCGCCTTCTTTGCCACGACATGCACTGGGGGAGGGTACCGTGTACCCACACTACCCCAAGCACACAAGGATGTTATGAACACCACATTATTAAACCAAATTTTGGCATGTAAATTATTGGTTTATTGGCTATGGTGTCTGACCTATTGCTTAATAATAACGGATACTGAATGGATACACAGGTGAAATGTTGGGCGGTAGTTTTTCTGCAGCAGAGAAAAAAGAAATTCAAATTGAAAAAACATGGTTTTCACCGAATTGTCGCATTCACCCAATTGTCGTATTCACCGAATTGTCGCATTCACCCAATTGTCGTATTCACCGAATTGTCGCATTCACCCAATTGTCGTATTCACTGAATTGTCGTATTCACTGAATTGTCGTATTCTCGAAATTGTCGTTCACCCAATTGCCATTCACTCGACTGTTGTTCACCGAATTGTCATTTACCCGACTGTTGTTCACCGAATTCTCGTAGACCCGGACCTAAGTTTGGAAACCTATGGTTTGGCAGTATTTCAGTGAATTGTAAATAGATGTACTACGAAGCCTGAATCTTACGGTACCCTGATCCTAATCATTTTTTTACCAAATTTCCTCGGAACTTGCGGGAGCCATTCGTTGGAGTCTGCACTGGAAGTGGGCGCTATTAAAGGAGGGGCGCGACTTCGATGATTCACAAAAACATTCAACACATATTGAAATTACGGAGAAGTGAGTTTAGTGAAGATTTGCTGGAGAGCGCCGAAGGCCCCAGAACCAGTCCTGAACTCCCTCGCACGTTTTGCTCACCCATTTAATTAATTACTAACACCTATATGATACAGTACACATAGAGTGAGGAAATACATCTCATTATTAGGTTGTTTGACTGCTGTATAATTTCAAAAAAACGTTATTGGAGTGCAAATATTTGTTCGCAATGAATTTTTAATGTTGAACACCACATGAAGTGTTTATTATCCTTTTACCAAGTTTGTAGCTGGTATTATCATGCTGTCAATCAAAATTAGCTTCCTGCATCTACTGTAAACGTCGTAAAATGATTTTTAAAGTAATAAGCCTTGCACTATTTCAAGAAAAATTCAATTTTGAATCCAAATTTAATGCGGAAGTTCTCTTGTGGCTATTAAATATTAGAAACTTCAGGTTAAGTTCATCGCAAATTGGTGTCTTTTTATAGAGCACTTATTGGTGCATCAATTAAGACCAAGCTTTTAATAAATTACGTCTGTGCTTCGTCTTAAGATATATGAAAGATGGTCCATAAAAGGATCTAAAATGAGCTTAAGCTAGAGGACTTTATAAATGGCCGATATATCTAAACAGGGTCCATCAAAATTATCCATGTCCACACAAAGACTGATTTTCCTCCCAACTGTCAAAAGCTGTTAAAGGACCTACTCATTTTTTATAAGAGAATATTGGGTTATTACAAATGGACAAAATCTCTTATTAGTGGATGGTCTATCTGTGTCGATGGTTCAATAGTTGTGCGCTGAATTGTTGGGTTGTAGGTTGGAAGAGCAAGATCGATCCTCGTCCTTCTCATTGATACTGAACGTCAAAACACTGTTGTGGAATTTCTTACAATCCTTATCCTACCCTTCTTCCACCAACACGACGGTCCTCTACTCCCTCTTATTTTCTATTAGATTTCCATCCACCCCACGTATTGCAAGGTCCAGTCTTATTATCTGACCCGTGTACCACCCACCGACGGTCTCTATCATCCCTGTGATGAACCTCATATCGTCTTCCATTCTCATAATGTGCCCATACCACTTCAGTCTGCTTCTTAACTGTTCTGAAATACATCTCAATTCCAAACTGCTCATATGTTCATTCTTAATTCTGCTTGGCCACGGCAGCCCACCCATGTATCGAAACATGTGCATTTGTGATTTCTTGGCTCTTCTGCCAGCACCTCCTACCTATATACAGGGTGTATCTTTTAGAGTAACGAATGCCTTTTTAAAACATCTATGAGAAATGGGATAAAATGGTTAGGAAAAAGTTATAGTTGATGGAGGGGACGTTCACTTCCTAAAACAGTACAGAAATTTTGGCAGTAGTTTTTTTTTCAGGACAATGCAAAGTTACATTTTTTTTAATATATAGGGGTTGTTTTAGCTATCACATCGCATAGCTCTAAAAAAATGTGAAATTTTGACATATCATGTTCCTATACCTAAAATTAAAAATACACCTTCAAAACTGAATTAATGTGTGTGCACCAATGGCCCAGGGCTACAGGATGTCCCAGGTTGAAGCTCAGCAAATTGTCGCTCTTAGACGCTACAACTAGCTAGCATTGAACTAATGTGGATCATGACACTTTGGCTTTTGCTCCAAGTTAGCTAGTTGGAGCAACTAAGAGCGACAATTTGCTGAGCTTCATACCCGAGACAACATCCTGTAGCCCAGGACCATTGGTGCACACTCATTAATGCAGTTTTGAAGGTGTATTTCAAATTTTAGATATAGGAACATTATATATCAGAATTTCACTTTTTTTTAAATCCATGCAATGCAATAGTTAAAACTACCCCTATTTATTGAAAAAAATGCAACGTTGCATTGTCCTGAAAAAATCTACCGCCAAAATTTCTGAACTGTTTCTTAACCATTTTATCCCATATCTCATAGATGTTTTTTTTAAAAAAATGGCATTGGTTACATTGAAAAATACACCCTGTATAAAGGCTTACACATGAGAAAGAACCCTCTCTATTAGGCCTGGTGCACACATGCAATTTTTTATCATGTGGCGCCCACAATTGTGGCATGAGATACATTAGTTGCAATGGATACTTCTGGTGCCACTGCAGTCCTGCAAAATGCAGTTGCATCTAAAAATGACTGCAGATCCCTACCAAAACACAATGGCGCCGCACCTGCACATGCGATCACATAGCACCTCTTGATCTATTGAGTGGTGCACACATCCTCTGTAGTTTCATGATTTGGTAGGCAAAAATGACACGCTTTCTGGACAGTTGCCAAATGTGTACTGGCGACATTTCACCACATGTGTGCATTGAATTGCTGCAGCGTCGCTGTGGTGTGCCTGTGGCATCTGCATGAGCAAAAATCGCATGCATGCACTGGGCCTTATGGAACGGGTGAAGGAAGCAAAAATTTCCAGATTGAGGAACTCACCCCCTGGCTTCAATGGAATGTCCCAACGAACAATACAAATAAATAGCATAGGGAGTTGCAGCATTGGTTAGAAACCAGCAGTGGGGAAACACTGTCCAATATATCGCCCTTGTGTAGACTCAGAAGGACAAGATAGGTACCCGACCCTGCCATATGTGCGAAGAGGGTTAGAAGTAACATGTAACTTAGCCCTATGCAGTATGCACACATCAAGCAGATGACTATTAGACTAAACTACCTACTACATAGCCTTGTTAGCCAGTAGTCAGAACTGTAATATTCATGCCAGTCCCTCCTAGGAAGGCAGAGCTGATTGAACTACTTGTCTAACGTCACTTATGTATGAGCATTTGCAGTAGTGGCAAATTGCATGAATCTTGTGGCAGTTGTTGAGAATCGCTGCACTAGAGGTTGGGGTAGGGTAGTGTAAAGGGAATGAGCACTTAGTTATTGTTGGGGACTTTAATGGCCATGTAGGAAAAGAAAACCAGGGATATGGGGAGGTCCATAGGGGATGGGGTATGGATGAATTAGCATAGAAGAGAAGTGAATGTTTAACACAGCAAACGCACATGGCGTTGCATTGGCAAATGCAGTGAAAATCGTTTAACATGAACCTAAGGGTACTGTGGTGTACATGGTGTGTGTCCCCCTGCTGGGGTAGCGTGCACAGCGGATTAGCCCTAAAGAATCCAGAGACCAGTGCTGTGGTTTGCTTAATCCTTTATTATGTGAATGTTACACAGAAATACTCAAAGATCTTGCTGGTCAGAGATCTGGCTGGTTGGAGAAATCTGACTTCTTAGAGACATGAGAGCGAGACTGGTGAGAGTGGAGAGTGAGAGGAAGTTGTGTCTTCATTTTATAAATTTTTGGGCACCTTCACCCATGACCCCAGGAAGGGGGAGTAGGAGGAGGAAAGAGGTCACCTGATGCTTGACCAGATAGCACCATGATGTTATACAGTGATAACACCATGGTGCTAATAGAAGGTCAGCATTGACAGGAGAGGGAAAGCGATGACCTTACTGGGACCTTTAACCCCTTTGTTTTTGGTTCTTGGAAAGAGTGTGGGACAGGGACCCCACAGTACCAAAATATTTTTTCATGTTAAAAGAATTTCGTTTTAAACAATGCATGCAGGGAACTCATCATTGTTTTCAAAGTCGTCATATTTTATTAATTCCAGTGTAATATTATAACAGGCAAATCATTAATTAATCTGCCAAAGTTTCTATGTTGGTTCTATAATGCAATGTTGGAAAAAGTGGGGTAGGCCAGCATCCCCCCAGTCAAGAGCGTCTTCAATGCACCCACAGACAGAATGAGAGTTTGATGATGAGGCCTAATCACATTGCAGTCGCCACAAGGGATGTCACAGATAGATTTCTCTATGGTCAGAGGGTGGCAGAGAGCAAAGGCTCATGATTGCTGGGCACTCCCCAGTGAATATTTTCAAAAGGAATTTAGCCATAAATTAATTATGTTAGAAATCCTAGTGAAAGCAGCAGGTCATCAGGTGGTGGAATTCACCCACCAAAACGGAGGAATTTATACAAGAAATCCACAAGCAGGTAGAATGGGATTGGGAAGGGACAGCTGATGCCAAGCAAGACAGGGTCGCCAGAAAAATTAGAACCTGTGGGAAAGTCATTTTGGGGCAGATGGTAGAGTAGGAGGTACAGTCCAGGGAATCAGGCAGACATAGTGGTGGAATTAGGAGGTAGAAGCAGCCTTCAAGCAGAAAAAGGCTACTTTCCACAGGAGATGGGAACTAGGGTACTAGGAGTCTAAGATAAAATATGCTAAGGTGGTATGGACACGTCATGGGAAGGAGGAAGAGGAGCTCATTAGGTGCATTCCAAGATTGCAGGTGGTCGGTAGCACCCGTGGCCAGAGGAGATCTAGGCAAACGTGAGAACAAGTTGTCCATAAGGATATGGCAGTGTGTGAGGTGGACGGTGACCTGGTGGGAGGTAGACGGGAGTGGGGGGCTAGAACCCGCAGACCCGACCCTGTCACAGGCGGGATAAGGGTATGATGATGATGATGATAAGGTTATAATAATGTATGGTGTCTGACCTATTGCTCACTAGCAGTAAGTAACAGGGATATTCTAGACCGCATGCGGAATGTTTTTGGTAATTAGTCCAGGGGTTAGTAATGAAATTAGGCAGAGGCATTGACATTGACAATATTTTAATCGGCTAACAAGTAGTAATGACAAGCACCTACTCTAGTGTATGTGGTTGGCGTTGAGTTCAAACTATGATTTTGCTTAGGTAACTCAGAAACCACGAGTAGCTGCTAA
>JAAFCE010009058.1:7732718-7762343 GCA_013389805.1 Trigoniulus corallinus
GTGTCTGACCTATTGCACAACAACTATACTGCAATAAGGAATCAGACTCATGCCTGAACAGAGGTACTGGTGTACCCCAGGGTTTTTCTTCCTCTCTGTTCTGTGGGTGACCCTGGTGCAATGCGATTCACAGTATTTTCACAAGGTAGGTTGAACTTCCTAATAAGTCACAGTCATGTAGAGCGGTGAATTGCGTTGGACACACCAGTTCCTATCTGATCACTGAAGTTAAGCAGTGCAACCCCAGCTAGTACTGACGTGGGTGGCCACTTGGGAAAACTCAGTACTGCTAATACCCAAAAATCGGTGCATTAGTGTAGTGTCTGTGCAGTTTCTGCATAAGAACTATGCTGGGGACGGGGCTCTAATGACCTTTGTAGTTGAGGGGCCCTAAAACACCAACAAACAACACAGTCATGTAAACTAAGCTTTAGTGCAGATATTGTTGAAAGAAAAGTTTCAAAGACAAAAGTATTCTTTAGCATTTAAATTGTTGGCAATTTTGGCAGTTGAGAATGATAGTAATTGTCCTGTGGCTAAACCTCTAAAGTTATCTGAATCTAGGGTCAGGCTTTAAATTTTAAATGAACCATTGATTATTTTTCTCAGTTTCATTTTGCCAATAAATTCAGATGAACTTTTCCCGATAAAAAGTTTCCATTTATAAATTGAAAAAAATAATTAACGGCGCCCTCTAATAAACGGTGCGACAAAAAGGCCTTTGAAATAATAAACGGTGCGCCGTTTATTAGAATTATTACGGTATTTGGTGGGAAAGCTCTGACTGGTAGCTCCTCAGTCAGGCGTCCAGAACCCACAGCAATAGTGGCAGGGTTACCTGTATTGGGCGTCCTACCCCACAGAAGACACTCAATGAGTTTCCAACTTTGTCATGTGAGCAGAGGTCTCACACTCGCATGAAAATCCACCACTAACTCTTCAAACCAAATCTCTGGTAGGTGAGACTAAAACAATAACGGAAATAACAAAACAGTAATAATAGTAATTCAGCTGTAGGATTTAGGTCCTTCAGCCCCAACACAGCATGGCGTCTGTCAATGCAAACGGCACACACGCCCCTCTGGAGGACAATGGGAGCAGCAGAAACAACGTAAGGTCAGGCTTAATCAGCCAATCTCATGCCAAGCCCCTTACACTGTCTAAAGTTCCCAATATCTACAGCCCTACTGTGGTCTTCAAAGACTTGTTGATCGCCTGGAAAAAAGGCGGTTTTTATTCTTCCACTTCTTTGTAATTCCACCTAAAAGAGCCAACACATGCACACACACGAGTGCTTCTACTGTACAGTCACCATCATGCCCTTATGCCGCCTGTGGCAGAGTCGGGTCAGTGGGTCCACTGAACATGCTCTGAATGGGGGCACCTGCAGCACAGCATTACACAACCAAAATAGAAATCATTGGCAGGTAAATTAATGCTTTGTTGGTTATAATATTGCATTGTGTCTGACCTTTTGCGCAATAACTACAATGCAACAGGAGTCAGGTTCATGCCACTTCTACTGCACAGTATACTGTATTTGTTAAAAATTAGATATTAGAATTTAATTATTAAGTTATTAGTCCATTTTTTGAAGCAACGCTCCTCATGCACAGTAACCTCCAAGAAAAAGTAACCTGCCTATTTATTATGGAAGATAATCTTAAATCTTGAGTAAAAGAAATTCACAAAAATATAGAACAATATTATTGAAAGAAAGCAGGTCAATGATGAGTTGAAAGAGAGGACAAGTTGTTCGTGGCGACAGAGGCAACTTTTAGACGGGGGTTTATGATTCTCTGCCACAGTTTTTTTTAAGCAACGGTTATGTTTCTGAAGGTGAAGGGGGTGTGGTTGAAATATTAAACTTAGTAGAAAGTGACGATAATGGGTAAATTTACGACATGTCCAGTTCTGCAACAAACATCTGTCAAACACTTGATATGATAACAGGATTGTGTGGCTTGCGCAACAACTAGATAATATTAACGCAAATAATCAGTCAAAAAACAAGACGATGTTTTCAGAGAACCAATGTTGAGCAATCACACTTAAAATAGTTGCAGGAGGAATTATCACCGGATTGCCAGTTACTTAATGACCATTGCGAAATTGATTTGAAAGTTTATTCCTGTAGAGGATTTCCACACAGCCTGCATTTCAAGGACAGCTCATCATTATAACTGTCTGTCTCGTTGATTCAGTGAAACCATGGTTGGAGGATCGCTCCTAGCCTACGCGGATAGTTCTTGGATGACGAGCAACGGCATAGAGCAGTGCGGTGGGTAGCATTCCTAACGGTGAGTGAAATACGCGTGTAGGCTGGCATAAAGCCTGGCTCACACTATGCTAGTAGTTTACTTAGTAGAGTGTCGAGTGATTTATTTACCACTAGTTGCTGAAGTGTCCAAACACAGTAGGACCTACATTATTGAGTGGACTTCAAAATGAACTGATTTTAGCGTAATAAGTCATAACTGACGTTATATTTTCAATTTTTGAGCTCTTTGATAAGTAGGAATCCAGATACAGCAGCGATCTTCAGACTGTGTTCCGCGGAGCCCCAGGGTTCCGCAATACATCTCTGATGGTTCCGCGAGTCAAAATTAAAATTCGTTAGCAGCGGCAAGATATACTTTTCTAATGGTGGGATAACGTTCCCTTAAAACATCTCATAGTTCAAAGGGTTCCGCGAGTCGACAAAGTTTGAAGACCACTGAGATACAGTAAACCCTCTTTTATTCGTCCCTCAGTTTAACAGTTCCAATTCTTTTAGAATCGCCTCGTTCAAGTATTTTCCTGATGAACGGATTTTTCTCAAAACGGGTTAAAAGTTCCGAATGCTCTTTTCGTTCAAAATGTTTAATAGTTTATGCATACATACTGTGCATGCAATTTCCAAATGAAATAATGTGTAAATATTACAAACATTTTACAATCTTTTTTATATTACATAGTTAAATGTGCTTCAATATGAACCTCAGTTGACTGTTTTGCATTATCCGCTCCTTGCCCAGAACCAAATATAGTAAAGTCTGGTTTTAACGAACCAGGAAAATGTACTAAAATCTGTTCGTTATATCCAAAATTCGTTATAACGGATGAAAGATTTCATTGGGGAATATTTCACTGGAAACTTTCATTGTTTAAATAAGGTGTGCTAAGAAATTATAAATACACCTGTGCAATCAGCATTGTGAAACATTTACTGCAAATAAAATACGTTTTATGAACAGAAACTACATATTGAATTTCTAAACAGTAAATAAACAAGATATCACACATTTGTGGCAAATAGTTTTCATATACAGTAAAACCCAATTATCTGGCATCCTCGGGACCAACCATATGCCGGACAACTGAAATTTCCGGATAACAGGAGCACTTGTATATTGAAGGGCATATCAAATGTAGTGTATTTTAAAAAGGATGAATACCCCTTCCCTGTACCACAAAATGAGCCAAAAATCCACATTTATCTCAACTTTTTTTAAGAATACATCAACAAATGCACCTACTATACATGACTTTTCCACAGACAACACAATAGTCTTAAAAATTAGTGCTGAAAGGTTTGATTAGTTTGTGGGTTGGGGTGTAAGCCAGGCAGCCATAACAGGTCAACCCCTTAGGAGGCTGCCCACGGGAGATGAGGAGGTAGGTGAAAGGACGAGGAAGAGGGTTAATTTGCAGCACCCAACGTTCTTTACCAACCACCCAAGTTGGTATTGACGTGGGTGTGCGTTGCTTAACTTCAGTGATCTAACGGGAACTGGTGTGTCCAACGCAACTTGGCCACACAGGCAAAGTTATTTATTTGATTCAAAATCATGTCACTTTTGCACAATTTCCCACCTTTTGTCCTCCTCATCATACTGTAACTATTTCATGGTCTTTGACCATAAAAAAATCGTTAGAAAGAGTTTGATACAAAGTTATTGATGATGAGTGTACTCACAGGCAAGGAGACTGAGCGATCTGTTAGGAGGTGCCAGGGTGAACTTTTGGGGACCATGTTTAAAAAGTATTTTGCAGGGCCTTCTGTAGTAAAAAAAACATTTTATATTTTGATACATTTTCATAAAGCCCGTTTATTGGGCCAGGTTGCAGAAAACGCACTGCAGAGAGCATACTGTATATAATTTTTGAAAGGTTGTGATACATTTGAAGTTCTGGCTCAATTTCCAGAAAAATTGATAATGCATTCCCAGTATTTCAAAGCATTATTTGCATTCTGTACATCTTGATATAAGAGAAGCCCATGTTTAGTACTGTATGTTATTTTATTAATATTAGAGCAGTCATATATGTGAACACATTATACAGAATCCATATTTTTGGAAACATCTTGAATATCAGTTTGCTTTAATAATTTGATTTGTCTCACTTTGTAAACGTATTGCATTGCAATATAATTGTAAAATGATTCCCACTTGATGAACCATGAATTTTATAATAGTTTGGAAACATTTATTGCCATATTTGAAAGGTAGACTCAAAGATTTAATGTCTCCTTATGACGTAAGGGTACCATTTCTCATTGCCGGATAAATGATAATGCCAGATATCTGGATGCCGGATAATGGGGGTTTTACTGTAAATGGAGAAAGTCGAAAATAATGCCAAATTGCACTATTAAGTAATTATACATACACCCATCAAAAATTAGTCTACCACATTGAATTAAGATAACTTAATGCTGCTAATATTTGATGAAGCCACCTTTTTCTTTAATCAACTTAAATACACAATCAGGCATGCCTTCACCCAATTTCTTTAACTGTGTGCACCTCAGTTGGTCCCAGGCATGATAAATGGCTACCTTTAAGTCATTTACATGAAAAAAAATTGCCTGTTGTTTGCATAAACAAGATGTACTAGCATTGCCCACACATTCTCCATTGGGTTCAGGTCTGGGCTTCTGGATGGCCAGTCAAGAACAGTTATCTGCTGCTCTCCTAACCAATTATGTGTTGACTGTGAGGTATGGCATGGAGCATTGTATTGCTGGAATGTCCATGAGTTTCCACCAATTAATGGGCCAATGGGTATCAAGTGACTGTACAACATATCTTGGTATGCTTTAGAGTCTAACCTGCCATATACTGTTACAAGGTCTGTTTTGCCACCTGATCCAATTGCAGCCCACACCATAACACCACCACCAAGTTGCCTACTGAACTGTTCTTTAGGTTCTTTTCTTAAATCATGCCAGTATCCCTTATTACTGTCTGGCCCATCTAAACTGAATTTCTTCTCATCCAAGAAAAGTTCACAGTTCCATTTCTCCTTCCAGTACATATGTTTTGGCCCACTCCAGCCATGCTTTTTTTTGTATTGTGGTCAGCTTTGGTTTCCCTTGAATTTTGATGTATGCAATGTTGTTGTTGCTTTTCAATATTCTTGCCACTGTAACATGTGACTATTTATTTAGACACATTGAATGGATAGCAGGAAGGACAACAGCATCAGGCATGGGCTAGGCAGGCAGCATACATCAAACAAGTTGGCCCTCACAGTCCCTCACACAATTCACAAAAGCATCACTAGTCCCTCACACAATTCACAAAAGCATCACTAATCCCTCACCACATCTTCACCCATTTTACTCTTCCTTTGTTCTGGTGGTTCTTTCCCGCCTTCTGCTAATGCTGCTGTATCTCCCTGCCACCTAGCAGAGGCGTCAGTACAACTATCGCCCAACCATTCAATAATGCCATCTAGCAGAGGCATCTGGCCCAGCTAGAGCGCATCAACGAACAGAGCATCTGATGTGACTGGGGCGCCATCTCGTGACAGCGTCTGGCAACCCCCACAGTACCAATTTCTCTTGCAATTGCCCTTGTTGACATTTCTTTTTGGCTTGCGAGATCAAACACTTTCCTCTTGCCCCTTTTTTCAATTTTGGCTTTGTCCACTCCTTTTCATTTTCCCTTATTGGTCACCTTTCTTGAAGATATTCTGAATGGCGCCAACAGATCATCCCACTTTTGTTGCAATATATCTGTAAGATTTCCCTTGTCCTTTCAGAAAGTATGCTTTTCTCACTTCTTGATTTAATTGTGTACCACGTGGTCTTTTAGATGTACCATGAACTCCTTTGCATATGTTTTAGTGTACTGCAGATGAATTCACTACTCCCAGGGGGTGTATGTATAATTACTTAACAGTGAAATTTGGCATTATTATTTTCAACTTTCTCCATTTATATGAAAACTATTTGCTACAAATCTGTGATATCTTGTTAATTTACTGTTTAGACATTCAATATGTAGTTCCTGATCATAAAATGTATTTTGTTTGTAGTAAATGTTTCACAATGCTGATTCCACAAGTGTATTTATAATTTCTTAACACACCTTAGAGCATGTTATAACCAAGAGTTTGTTATTAATGGGTTCACTATAGCCAAACTCTACTATATATGCTCTATGGCATTCATGGCATAAATCTTCCATCACAAATTTGCTAAATTATTTGCAACTTAATAAAGATAAGTTACTAGCATAGTGTGAAACATGTGTAATTCACAGGTGTAGAAGCTGCCAAATGGCAAAATAGACCAGCATCACACCAGAAGGGAAGAAAGTGTATCAGGCTTTTGCTAATAACCAGCAAATTGTTGTTTGTTGGTGTTTTAGTGCCCTTCAACTACAAGGTCATTAGAGCCCCATCCACAGTGTAGTTCTGATGCAGAGACTGCACAGACACAACACAAATGCAATGATTTTTGGATACTAGCAGTACCCTGTTTTTCCAAGTGGCCATCCGTGTCAGTACTAGCTGGGATTGCATTGCTTAACTTCTATGATCAGACAAGAACTGGCATGTCCAACGCAATTCCCCACTCCTTCAATAACCAGTGAAGCCCTAAAGGCACAACAAAAGGCTAGCCTGGAATAATGTGTTAATCAGTTCTAAGCTAGTGTACAGAAGAGAATGGTAGGTTATTTAAAGGGTAGTCTAACATTCAGTGCACAAATCATTTCCCATATCCCAAAAGAAAATTTTTACCAGTAGCCTTAAATGCTTAAATTGTAACCTAATGCATTTGAAAGACTATTTTAGCCACAGATCATTTCTCAACAACTACAATTCACACAGACCTTCCCATTATGTGCATTTTTATTCACTCTTTCCATAATTCACAGCTTCTTTAAATAGTCATTTTATGAAATATCAATGTACACAACATGGTCTTCTGAGGAAAGAAATTAAAGCTATGGGAGGTGGCATCACCCTGCCAATGGTGCACGTTGTTGTGGATGGTGGAAGCCCTGTACCTAAGGTGTGTCTCAAAATTATAAAGACAGTATGAAAGTATAAAACAACTACAAACATTTAAATGGATGTTAAGTCAACAATTGATAAAATTAATAGAGAAAAGTGAAAAAGACACAAAAAGAACTGTCTCATATTTATATAATCATCATTATCATCACACCCTTGTCCCGCCTATAGTGGGGTCGGGTCTGCGGGTTCTGATCCTCCACTCCCGCCTATCCCCAACCAGGCTCCCATCCACCCTTCATGCCACCATGTCCCTCTGTACCACCTGCTCTCACGTCCACTTGGGTCTCCCCTACTCCTGATGCCACCCACCACCTGTTGCCCCATTACATACTGCATGAGCTCCTCCTCCCCCCTTCACATCACATGCCCATACCACCTCAACCTATATTCTCTCATCTTCTCTACAATGTCTCCCACCCCCAAGCTGCCTCTAACATACACGTTACGGACTCTGTCAGCATGCGACACCCCACTCATGAAACGCAGCATTCACATCTCAGCCACTTGCATTCTCCTCTCATGGTTCTTCCTCACTGCCCAGCACTCAGATCCATACAGCATGGCGGGCCTAACTACAGTTTTGTAAACCTTACCTTTCACCTTTATTGGGACTCTGCTGTCACAGAGTACCCCACTTGCCTGTCTCCACTTTTGCCATCCAGCATTGATTCTGTGGGTAATGTCAGAGTCGATTTCCCCATTACTCTGAATCACTGATCCTAGATACCTAGACTCTTTCACTGCTGGTAGCTTCTCATTTCCACAATGAACTACACCCCCTTGGTCCTGGCCACTCCAATTGAAAGCTAAGTACTCTGTTTTCTTCATGTTCACCCTCAGGCCCCCCTTTGCCATTGCTGTTGTAATGTCCTGCAAGCCCTGTTGAACCTCCTCTTTGGACTCCTCTAACCTTCCTACATCGTCAGCAAATACCAAGCACTGGGGGGCCCATTCCCCTATTCCTGTCAGCAGGTCATCCATTGCCAAAGCAAAGAGATAACAGCTGAGAGCTGATCCTTGATGAAGCCCACCCTTCACCTTGAAGCCACCAGTATTCCCCCATGCCATCCTTGCCCTTGTGTTGGAACCTTCATACATATCCTGTATTAGTCTGATATGCCCTTCATCCACTCCCTTTCATCTTAGAACATCCCATACTACCTGCCTAGGGACATTATCATAGGCTTTCTCGAGGTCTACAAAGATTGCATGCAGGTCCTTCTTTACTGCTCTATGCTTCTCCACCATCTGTCATAGAATAAGGATGGGTTCTATTGTTGACCTACCAGGCATAAACCCAAACTGGTTTCCTCAGACACTAGTACGATTTCCGAGGCGACATTCTATGACCCTCTACCACAGCTACATAGAATGGATCATTAGCTTAATGCCTCTATAGTTCCCACAGTCCTGGGCATCACCTTTACCCTTGAACAGTGGGACAATCCAACTCTCCTGCCATGCAGATGGCATTCGGTCACCACTGGCTATTTTATTGAAAAGCTTCCCCAGCCATGTAATTCCTGTGGTTCCCAAGTTATGCCAAACTTCAATGGGAATCTTATCAGGACCTACTGCTTTGTGTCCTTTCATCTTGTGGAGGGCCCTAACTATTTCTGCCCCACTCACTAAGTCCACAGCTACTGTGGTGGCAGGGATGTTGTTCATGACCATTTCACTGGTATCTGTGTTTAAGAGATTGCTGTAATATTCCTCCCACATCTTCATTACCTCTTCTGGCTGGAATAGGACCCCACCATCTCTATCCTTGATTGTTATGGCCCTGGTGACATCCTTACTGCTTCTATCTCGAGTTTTGGCTAGTCGAAAACTTCCTGCTCATCTTCTTTAGTCCCTAAGCTTTCATATAAAGCTTCATACTTTTGGTGTTTGGCCTGGCAATGGTCCTCCTAGCATGCTTCTTTGACTGTATATACTCTGTCTTTGAACCCTATCTTCTTCTGATGAATGGCTGCTTCCACCACCAAGTCTGTCTACCCTGGTATGAGCCTCCTAATCTAGCTGTGCCAATCTTCCTGGCTACCCTGTCACCAATGGCATCAGCTGACCCTTCCCAATCCCAGTCAACCTGGCTAATAATCTCCTGCTGGAATTCATGTGCATTTGGTGGTAACTTCCACCACCTAATGACTGATTCACCTTTCCATGGGTGATTCCTAGCTGCACCCCTCATAAGTACCTCCATCATGAGTAACTTATGCCCACTTTCCTTCTGGAAATCCTCACTGGGAAGTGCCCAGCAATCACAAATCTCAGGCCTATGCTGTATCTTGACCATAAAGAAATCAATCTGAGACCTTCCCTGGGGTGACTGAAAGGTGATGAGGTGCTTTTCCCTCTTCTCAAACCATGTATTGGCCATTGCAAGGCCATGTGCTTGTGCTGTATCAAGGACTTTTTGTCCCTCAGCTGTGAGCTGGCCATACCCCCATCCCCCATGGACAGCCCCATATCCTTGTCCTTCCTGGCCAACATGGCCATTAAAGTCCCCTCCAATAATCAGATGATCAGATCCCTTACCCTGTCTAATTCTGTTATCTACTGACTGAAAAAGGCAGTTTTCACTCAGAAAAGGTTTCGTAAGTATTCAAAAATAGAGAAAAAATCACCAGCCACGAGGTAAACAATGCACATCCAACCAGTGCCACGTAATGATCAACTGTCTCATATTTATAAAGACACCCAATTAAATGTAAAGAATTGTAATGTTATTGATGGCAATAATTACCAATAAAAGGCATAGTATGCAAATGTATATGACAGATACCATTAATTGTTTCAACTCACTGAATTAATATACATCACAATGCCTAGAGGTGTATGTCTCACTGATGTTGAAAAAAGACAAATATCTACAATGAAGGCTGCTGGGCAGTCTATAAGGCCAATTGCTAAACCCCTAAACCACTCCAAGTGTTGTGGGTATCTTTCTTAAATTAGGACAACATTATGGTTTAAAAAAATGACCTGGAAGGCCACCAAAGCTTACACCACAGCAGAAAAGAGCCATTTGCCAGATGTTGAAAGAGAGATCATCATCACTGCAATTGGTAGCCAGTCACCCAGATAGTAAAGCCTCAAAATACACTGTTGGTCATGCTGTTAAACAGTCAAAATAACTTTTATACTAAAAAGAAAACAGCACCACCACTGAAAGAGTGCCACAAAGAGAAGCAACTGCAGTGGGCTAAAGAACACATGCACTGGGTCAATGATTGGTAGAAGATGATTTTCAGTGATGAGAAAAGTTTAATTTGGATGATCTGATTGGATGGGCTCACTACTAGCATGACATCAGGGCTGATGATAACATCTTCTCTAAATGACAGCATTGTGGTGCTTTGTTAATGGTGTAGGGTGCATTTGCATTCAATGGGAAAACACCTTTACCCTTTCCCAAAGGTAGACTGAATGCCCTTGCATACCAACATGTACTTGAAGACAATTTGCTGCCATTTGCTGAGATGACTGCAGGCCCATTCTTAGAATTTCAGCAGGACAATGCCCCATTTCGCACTGCAAAAACAAATTGGCAGTGGTTTTTGGACAATGGTGTTCAAGTAATGGCCTGCACTTTAACCAGATTTGAACCCACTGGAGAACGTCTTGGCTATGTTAGCTTGAGCTCTGTATGCTGGTGATAAGCAGTATTACTCTAGTGATGAACTGCTAGGTGCAATCATTTCCAATTGGGCAAAACTTGAACTTCATGAACTTCAAAAATTAATAACTACACTCCCTAACCAGATTTACAAAGTTATTGTGAAACAGGGGAAGTTTGTTGGCTATTAATTCCAGTGTCTTTATAAATATGAGAGTTCTTTTGTGTTTGTTTCACTTTTCTTTATTATTTTTATCAATTGTTGACTTAACATCCATTTAAATGTTTATAGTTGTTTTATACTGTATAAGAATGTTTACAATTTAATTTGATATAAAAATATCAACTGGTTATTTATACATTAGTATTTTCATAGTGTCTTTATAATTATGAGACACACCTTATGTGAAAGTCATTTGAAAGACATGCTTAGCACACTCCCCTGAGGAACTCCATTCTCCTGAACCATGGAGGGGGGAGGAGTGGGTGCTTCCCACATGCACACAGAAGATTCGTTGGTGTTTTAGGACCTTTCAACTACAACGTCATTAGAGTCCCATCCACTGTGCAGTTCTAATGCAGAGCTTGCACAGACACTACACTAATGCAACAATTGTTGGATATTGGCAGTACTCACTTTCCCAGGCGGCTACCCATGTCAGTACTAACTGGGGGTGCGTTGCTTAACTTCAGTGATCAGACGAGAACTGGTGTGTCCAACGCAATTTGCTGCTCACCAGAGAGGTGGGTGGAGAGTGACGTGACCCTGCAGTGGTTCAGGGGTTCTGGCACTTCCGCCGGTCGACAGCAGACACAGGAATTGATGATGCAGAGGTCTCATTGTCGGACGACTGGCTGTAGGACAGGTACCTCTTGGGTAAGGCAGCAGAAGCTGCCTGGGGGTCGACATATTGACACTTTGACATGTATTATGGTCCGAACGACTTGAGGCATTTCGCGTTGTGTTGTTTGCCATACTTTGTGTGATTACAAATTCCATCCCCAAAGTCTGCGCCCACCACGGAGCTCACCAAGAAAACGTCCATTCGGGTCGTCAGGGTTACTCAGGCTGGTAACCGCCAGGGGTATATGCCCCGAGTACCGAACCAATGGCATCGGGGGGGGGGGGGGGCTAACTACGCCGATCCACAACAGTAACCTTAAGGGGCATTATGCACCCTTCAGTCAATTGACCAGACCGGGTATCCACCTGGCCGCCCGTTTTCCACTGGAATCCATGGCCAAAGTGGCGTGTTAGCGACTTAGGTTCGCAACCCAACTCCTCGACGTGACGAAGCTGTCCCGTCAATTTGGGGATGCCCAGAGACCTCGCGGTGGTGCGCCACCTCAACCACCAGGATCTGCTTTCCCCAGGTTCTCGGGTATCCACGCACGGCAAACAGGTGGGTAGGCGTATGTTGATAGTGAGATCGGTGAGAAGCCTACGTCGCGTCGACCGAAAACTTGTCACCGCCAAAACGTGGACGAAAGAAATTCTCCCATTTTAGTCGCCTTTTGCAACACGCAGGGGACACAGTGTTGGGAAGGCTAGGGGGTCGCTGGATATTCAAAATGAAATGTACAGCAGATAACAACATACGGTACACACAATTGTCGATTTAATTATAATTGTGGTTAATATTTATTATTTAATTTTGAATAATAGTCAATACAGTTTTTATCACAAAAATGAACGACGGGGGCCGCATTTTGCCGCGAACGTCGAGTTTGGCACCACTGTTATACTCGGTAAGAGTAAGCGGAGTAAATGATAAAGTTGGGTCAAGGTACTGTATGTGCGCATCATAGTTAAACCACTACCAACTGAGCCACTAAGGTACTCTGCAGTGGGATGGGAGGTCATAGATTGTTAGTTGGAGGATGGTGTTCTTAAGGTCCCCACTGACGATCGCGAAATTCCAATCCCTCCATGCCAAAATGAATGTTGCACTCCAATTACCTATCGTGAATGCATAATATAATGTGGATTGGATGGAGTGATGAGAAACGGACGGATTTCCATCTGTCCAAAAATCCTTCACTCTGCTCCAACCGTCCATCACTCCAATCGACCATGAGTGTGAAAATGTGATGGGATGGACCGATGTAGTGGCCCTATGGAGCGTTCGTGAGTGCCAAATCATTGTTGATTTTGGACCATTGCAATCTCGACACGTGTGGTAGATGGACGGGACCTTTTTTTCTCTCTGCATACTGACAATGGCTGATGATTAAGCTGTTGATATAAGGAGCAATTCTTCAACCATGAGGACACTTGTAATAATTACTTTATCAATAACTCAAAAAAAATAATTAATAACAAATAAAATATTACCAAACAATTTGGTGATTGAATTAAAGTAATTAATAATAATTTTCAGGTTTGGTTTATTGGTGTTTTAGGGCCCTTCAACTACAAGGTCATTAGAACCCCGCCCACTACGTAGTTCTAATGCAGAGACTGCACAGACACTACATAATGTAATGATTTTCTGGTATAAACAGTATCCAGTTTTCCCTAAGCGGCCACCTATGCCAGTACTAACTTGGGATGCATTGCTTAACTTCAGCGATCAGACATAACTAGCCGCCCCTTATTAATTCAGGAGTGATGCATTGGAATGAAGTGATTATCCGTCAGTGACCCCACAACATTTCTCTTCACTCCAGTCACTCCACTCCACTGCCTCACCACTCCATTTGGCATGATCGTCAGTGGGGACCTTTAAACATACAGGGCCTTTTAATCAAGTTATGTGAATGTCGCAATTGTAGTTCTACTCCGTAAATCCCACCCATCATTTCTTTGCGGTAAGAAATCGTTTTGACTGATAACTGATTTCACATCCTTCAGGAAAGTTAGATGTAAATAAGATTTGACGCCACCATATTGTAATGTGTAATGGTGCTGATAATTTCGGCAATACTTCCTTGAAGAACTTCTTGGGATTTTACGTCTGATAATAATTATGTCGTGCTATTTAATTTCTTCACTGAGTTACATTGATCTTTACTAAATGATTAGGTACAGTCTTCAATACCAAGTTAGAAATGTTTAATTTTGTTGAACAGGTCTGTGGTTCTTTTGCAGCATAGGGTGAAGAGTTCATAGACATATTCATGAGGAAGGAAAGGATATGTAGGAATGACCACAGAAAATGTGTTGACTATTCCTTTGGGCAAGATATCGATTTTTGTAGTTAACGTGAGGTTATTATAGGCCTCGTGTGGCTTTCTGTCGGCTTTAATAATTATCACTCGTAATCCTCTTCCTTAACCCTAATTATTCTAATGTTGCAATCCGTTGCTTAATTTAACATCAGCCGATGGCATCACTGAAGTCAGAGGGATAAGATCCCATATCTGGAAACTTAGCTGACTACAATATAATTCACTCCACGTCTAAAGTGTTTTACGTGCTGATGACGTCATATGCACCACACAGTCACGGCTTTATATCCCAAATGACGGAAGGCGTACTTAGGGCCCAGAGGCGGCCCGAGGCGGGTTCACCACATTCACCAGAATCCGGCCTCGGGTTTACTAAGGCTCCACGCACGGACAACTATATTACAAGATGCAAAATGTATTTCCCTACAAATGGCCCGCAAAATATGTTTGAACCCGGCCCCGCGAAAGCTCGCGCCGACTCTGTTAGGGCTTCTCTATCTCGTAAGAAAAAAGCCACACGTTTCAGTCAGGATCGAACCTCCAACCACTATCGCATGATTTAAGAACAGTATATTTGTGTCCCTATTGACCTTACATGGGAAAAATTTGTCTTGATCTTGGAAAACGATGTGCAGGGCGTAAGTAAAATCTTGTTGAATATTTTTGCGTCTTATGTACTTGGTGTATGACATGCTGATCTCCCTTGATGTAAAGCAGGGTTGGCCAAACTTTTTAGAAGGCGGGCCAAATTTAAGAAATAGTATTTCCTGCCGGACCACGCTCAGTGGCGGATCCACGGGGTGGGGGTGATCGGGGTGATCAACCCCCCCCTTTGGCCAGGCCGAAGGCCTGGCTACTTTGAGAATTCGGACTGGCTGAAACTTGCAATTTGCTTCAGAATCATAATCACCCCCCCCCCCAGCCAGCCTCTGGATCCGCCCTTGACCACGCTGCAGCTTCTATCACATTGTTGCTTCCCAGTATGTGAGATCATGGTCAAATGCTTGCCTGGTTGATGTCGACTCATGATATAATGTTGTTTTGGTGCTATATATTGGCCATAGCCTAGCTCCGCGGGCCTCGTGTTGGCCACCCCTGTTGTAAAGGATTAACTTCTGAATACGAAATTGATTAGAACGTGATTTTATTAACAATGTGCTTTAAAATTAACAATGTGCTTCTCGAAATGAATTCCGTGTTTTACTTGGGAATGCAGACGCCGTTTATGCACCACTGTAAGAGTACTAATTGTGAGTCATGGTTTGATGAATGAAAGCGGAGATAAAGATTGAAAGGCATTACCTTGGTATTCCCAGCGTCACAGAAAGAGCCCTCTAATGCTGGACCACTTGTAATGAAAGTCTCAAATATCTCGAGCTTGGTGGCGCACCATCGCTTGACGCACACTTCATTGATCTTAGGTGCCTACGTGTAATATTGAAGTAGTTATTCGGTTTTGAAGGTAAGACTTACCCATATGCAATTCAAAGGCTTACGTAAAAGTAATATTTATCGCCATGGTTTGCTTTGCATTGCTGATCGAGGCTGATTTGTGTTCCAGGAAGTGTGGCCTTCAGAGGTACTTCTACATGTGACGGATTGTCTCTTAGGCAGGATCCTGAAGCAGAACTATTTAGAGAGATACGTGTTTCTTGCCAGATGCTCAGGCTATGCTGCAGTAGGAAGAACAGGAGGGCACAGAGAGCGAAGGACACCAGCACCACCACCTTTCACGTCATCATTGTGAGCTGTTATGTCTTTTACGGACATAGCAGCTCTTTGGGCAATGTTCCTTACGTATCGGCGCTAGTCCTTTGAGAACACCCTAATATGGTATATTATGCAGTGTTCTATTACTGTCCTGTCCCTACTGTTCAGACTTTTGTAAAACTGTCTAGATGGGGGGGCGAGGCGACACCCTAACTGGAGGGTGAAATTTGCATGGTCCACGTACATACGCGTAAAATTATGGGATGATGGCAGGGCTCCTTCATCTCCACGTCTGCCCTGCTGCCCAGACTGCTTACTGATCTGCATTCCCATAATTAAATTTGATGCGCTTACCCGATCGTGAACTCAAATGACTTTGCAGAGCAAGGTGAGAAATATTGCTTTTGCGTCGAATTCAATACATAACTCATTATGTAACCATCGTTCCATGAACACTTTGTAGAACCAGGATTGCCTGGAGGTTGGTTGGCTTTTTGACCATCATGATCAGAGCCATACCTGAGCAGTAAGAAATGTGCAATGGGCAACTATTAATTATTGCGATTCTTGTGACGTCATTTCAGGAAAGAAGTGTTAATGCAATGGAGTCAGGCATACAAGTGGGCCAGTTCGTGAGTTACGGTGTGGATGCCGGTATATTTTCCTGGTTTATCTTCTCCAAGTCCTACATTCATCTTTTGTTGACAAGCTCCTCCAACGTAAGCAATCCCTGAAATGGGATTGTAATGGTTAAACGTGTATCATATTTGTAGTACCATTTTAACACAACTGTGGTCAACCACTGACCTGAAATGCGTTTATCGTAAAATATTAACGTACGGAACGCCAGGTCCAGACTGCAATCACAGCAAACGGATGACTTAGCATTACGCTATAAACTTTCAATTGATTTTGTGGTTAAAAAACTTTCAATTTTTATAGCACCAAGCAAACTGACAATTACTACTACTTCGATAATTGGGCCTCTGTTGTGATTGATGGGTTCTATCGTAACCACTAGAATTGAGGGTCGGCCTAGACAAAAAAAGTAGGCCTGGAGAAAGCCACAAAAATAGCTCGCTGCCTTTAGAAAAGAAGGGTAGCAACAACGTCATGAATACCCACAGAACCGGAATAGATTACTTTAATTAAAGTGACCAGATTTTCCAGAGGGCAAAGCGGGACGGGGGCTTTTGGTGAGTTCCCCAAGTAGGGTTGGTGAGACATGCTTTCCTGGAGCGCAAAGAACAGAACTTGTAACGTCGTACCTACTGTACCTTATAGCTTAAATGTGTGTCCATCCAGCACAGGATGCATCATCATCATCATACCCTTATCCCGCCTGCGGCAGGGTCGGGTCTGCAGGTCCTAGCCCTCCACCTCACACACTACCATAGCCTTACGGACATAGCAAGCCTAACCAACAGGTAACCACTGCCCTGCAGAACCTCCCTTTCAACTAGATTGGGACCCTCCTATCATAGGGTGACCATTTTTTACGCTGGACCAATCTGTGACATTGACCCCCCTCCCCCCTCAACCAAGAAAAATTCTTTTTTCTCTTTTCAAAAAATTATTTAAAAAATAAATCTCGTGTATAATACGCACCTGTGTATAATACGCACCCCAAGTTTTAAGACTTAGTTAAAGAAAAATATTAATGCCCATGTATAATACGCAGGTTAAGTTTGCCAGTTCCAAATTATTTGAGATTACGATTGTGAATAATTTTTAGGCTTTTAATATCGGTATTGTTGGACATAACTGGACTTAGAATATTCATTTTTATTACAGGACTTGTTATTTTTTTATAGTAGTACGCTAGTATTATTTTATCTATGGTTACACTTGTATTAATATACAAGCACTTATATCTATGGTATGAAGGTAAATAAAGTGTAGGTAGCTAAATATTATATTTATAAAACTAACTCAAAACAGCATCTAATAGAAGTTGAATGAGGTTAATAAGCAAACATGTCTCTTTTTGCTTTCAATGGATGATCCAGTATTCTTTATGCATGTTTAGTGTTCTCTGATAATGGCTGAAATTTTTACACCTATGTATAATACGCACCCAGACTTTGCATACAATTTTTTGGGAAAAAAAGTGCGTATTATACACGAGATAATACGGTAAATGAAAACAAAACATACAAATACAGTTAAAAAATTTGAAAGTATGAATAATTCGCACAGATGATTAGTTGTATTTTGTCGATATGTGACTCTCCACACATAAAAATATGTTTCAAATGGTATATCATTATACGTCCAATGCCCAAACCCCTATCCCGCCTGTGGTAAGTTCGGGTCTGCAAGTTTTTATCCTCCACTCCCGCCTCTTCCCCTACTTCTGGTGCCATCAATCATCTGCAGTCCCATAATGGTGAGAATGACTTCCTCCTCATCCCATGCCTATACCACCTCAACCTATTTAATCTAATATTTTCTACGATATCCCCCCCCCCAACTACCATTAATGTAGTCATTTCGGATGCTGTCCGCTCTGACACCCTACTGATGTAGCGCAGCATTCGCATCTCAGCCACTTGCATTTTCCTTTCATGGTTCTTCATGACTGCCCAACACTCTGACCCATAAAGCATAGCTTGCCTAACGACAGTTCTGTAAACTTTGTCTTTCAATTTATTGGGACCCGTTGGACGCGCAGGACTCCACTTGGCTGTCTTCACTTTAGCCATTTTCACGAAATTTATTTCGACAAATCACTGAACCGATTGTTAATTTCGAGGCCCCGTATCCATGCGGGACCCAGAGCTGAAATCCGGGAGTGTCCCGGAAAATCGGGGACGGTTGGTCACCCTATCGTATCACCAGTGCCGGATTTATATATTGAGAGGCCCTAGGCTATTTCAGTTTTGAGGCCCCCTCCAAGCCCTTTTCTTAAATTTTGAAGCCTGCTAAATGTTGAGCCCTAGGCTTCACTCTAATTAGCCTAATGGTAAATCCGGCACTGTCTATCACACAGGACTCTGCTTCCCTGTCTCCATTTCAACCATCCCCATTGATTCTATGGGTCCAGCACAGGATGCCTGATGTTTTAATTTGATGCAGACAATGATCAGTTGCCAACCTAGAAGGATTATTCTGCGTGGGTGCTCTGTTCAAGTATTTCATTGACGAGCTAATGCTTCTGAGAAGTTGCCCACAAAGTGGGACAAACGGGCATCCCGCCGGGGCAAGAGAGGGACGGCGCGACATGAAGTCTGAAATCGGAACTCCCGCCTAAATCGGGACGTCTGGTCACCCTACTTTAATGCTTCTTGTAGACGACTTTTAGGCGCCCCTACATCTCTTTATATTTAACAAGCAACTTTTGTGTTACTTAATAGCCACTGACCCGCCTTGATGGCGTGCTGGGCTACTGCGTCCGAAGTTCAGGTTCAATTCTAAGTGAGGAAGGTGTCTTCTTCAGTGTACCTTCCATCGCAAGGGAAGTGAAGCTGTCTCCTTATAAACACATACAGTACTTGTAGTTCAATTAATTACCTGGTAATTCTCTAGCGCATCAGTGCCCCAGTAAGGAAAATAGCCCGATGATAAACAAAGCATCTAGAAGTTGCTACGTTAGGATTCCCGCCGGCCGCATGAAAAAACGTTCAGCAGATAGCTCATGTGTTACAATGGGACAGAAATCGCCACTGTAGTTCTGTGACGTTAGAAAGTCAACATTTGCCTGTAGTTCTGGAAACCTTCAAGAACGACAAAGCTTTCAACCCCAGATAACTTCCAGCTCTTCATTTAGCATTCAATAACAATGGATAGCGACATTGAAAGCTCCATGCAGTACAGGGACTCGCTTTACGTGGTCCTGCAGGCTCAGGAAAGCTCAATGCCTGAATCGATTGGAATTGCTAAAGTACATTCTGCTTTACTCGAAGAAGAAAGGGCACTACTGACATTGTATACAATACGCGAGGTCACGATTTAGCCTCTCATCCGATGGCAGACGCACTGGGGTTCCTTGCGCCTCACAGACGGTAAGATTGAACGCGCACTCATTTCGATGCGACCTACCTTGTAATCCACATTGCAACGTCGTATTTTGTGGTGATTGCATTTCTTTTAACATACAGCCACTTTCCAAAAGACGAAAGCGTTGCTCTTCCGTCAACAATGGATCCAACGGACACCTTGAAAGTTTCAGCTGAAGGACTCTTGCACAAGGATGGAAACAAAAGTAGCATTAAAGCTCTGTGATAATATTATACAATGAACAACATGGTTTACTTGACTTACAGTGAACAATAGGATGCCAGAGATCACATTCTTGATCTTGGGATACCGAATTGTTTTATAGCGTCTGTTGACCTGTTCGGAAGTTATACGTGGTAACTAATATACCACTGTTTGAGGTAAAGTGGTTCAAAGTAGAGGGTAGAGAAAACATCTTACTGAATTGAAAAATATTCCCAGATATTGTTTGATAGCAGTAGAATTGTGATTGAAGTAAAGAGAAAATTTATGTTCTATAGCCAAGAGGACTTCAGGTTGAACAGGTTGAGGAATGTTGATTTGAGGTGTTGCGACAAAGTCGGAGGACTCGTGTTGAGAGTCTGGATTGACAGCCATGCAGTTAGAATTTCGATCAACTGGTGGCTGCCTGAAAGCGATATGGTGAATTTTATCGTCAAAGTTTCTATCGGTTGGCTCCCGCTTTGTAATGTATACGTCGTGGTCCAATATTCCTTCCTGTAAGAGAAAATCTTTTCATCAAACATTTTTATATATTTTAAGCAGTAATTATTTAAAGTATTCGCCTGGCGTGCAAGGGAACCGAGTTCAAAACCCAAAACCGTGCAAACATGATTTTGCTTCATTCGTGCTTCTGCTCTCAACCAGCTATGAGAGATTGTTAAGTTAAACTGATAATCAGCTAGATGAGAAATTTGGCCGGCTGAAGTGTGAGATATAATAGCAACGCACTTCATAAGGGGGATCCAGAAGGGGGAGCAATGCAGCAAATGCTCCCCCCTCAGTGCCTCGATGGGGCACACATTTCAACTGATATGTGATTCAACTTTGCAACTAATGAGGCATTTTTGCATTGCTATCCCCATTTCTATACTGCCAGTCCAACAGTTGCAGGGCAATCTGCAGTTGGCTAAACATGGAACATTGTCTAATTGGCAGTAGAGGACCTATTGGAATTGCTAGCTAGAATTATACAAGGGATTCTAAATATTTAAAAATATTTTGGGCGCCCGTTTTTTGAAGTGCTCCCCCTTCATCAGCCCCTGATTGAGACTATAATTCAATTAGCAATTCTTTAATGGACAGTTTAATATTTGGCGCTCATAAAATCCACTTTGTTGTATTTTGATTTGTTGATGTTTTAGGGCCCATCAACTACAAGGTCATTAGAGCCCCGTCCACTGCGTATTTCTAATGCAGATACTGCACTAATGCGACGACTTTTGGTTATTAGAGGTACCCAGTTTTTCCAAATGGCCACCCATGTTAGTAGTATCTGGGGTTGCTTTGCTTAACTTCAGTGATGAGAAGAAAACTGTTGTGTCCAACGCAATTTGCCGCTCTAATCGACTTTGTGATGTGCAAGAAGAAATTAATTAGAGGATTTAATACAAAATGCTATTGCCATACCAAAATGAGTTGACCATTCCATTTCTGGATTGACAGCGATGCTGTTCCATCATCGTTTATGTACAAGCTAGAAGCAATCTGATCTTCCTGAAAAAGGATGATAATAGAGCACACACAGCCATCACGGCCTTCCAAAAAAGTCCGTCTACGAAAATCTTGGCGAGTCCGCGACGTAAGGTCAAGAAAAACTAAACCTCGTTATAAATAATTTTAATCGAATTTAAGTTAATTTAAGGATTATTAGCTATGGAATTAAAAGTGTTGTTGTAAAAATTACTGGTCCTTTGACAAGGCTAAATTTATTGTGCTCCTATAACATATTTTAAGGGAGAAGACGGTCCTTGTGCTTCGTGAAAACAATTGGGGAATTCCAATTGTTTCACAAAGTGGTTGATTATGCTTCTTTAAATTTTTAATCGGCCCATTTAGAGTAAAAATGAGATCTGGAGATTTCTTTCTACTAATAATGGGATCTACGTTTCTTTACATGAATCAAAATTGCTCAGTAGCAGAGGGAAAGCTGAGAACCCCTGTTACAAGTGGTCTGATGTTGTTTGTAACCTACCTGATCAACAACTATTTTTTCAATCACGTCATTGCCATCTTGATCAACTCGTGCTACATAATCTTCATATGCTGGCGAAAAGACGTCGGGTGATTTAAATAATTCCAGGTCGTAAGTCTTACCAAAGGTTCTAACATGAATGTTGAGGTTTTCAGAATCCGCGTCGCGCATTTGGAAGTACACTACTTCCGCCGGGCTTGAAACTTCATGAAATAAAAAATGTTAGTACTGTATATTTTTAAACTTCTTTAACCAGGGGTCTTTTGAATTCTTACTTTTATATTCCTCATTCAGCATCTGAAAAGATAAAGGAAAGGCGGCGATTAGTTTGATTTGATTATTTCACGGGTTGGGGAGTAAGCCAAGCAGCCACGACAGGCTGAACCCTTTGGAGGCTGCTCGCGGGGATGTGGAGATAGGTATAGAGGATGCAGGAGAGAGGAAACTTGATTCACCCACCGTTCTTTACCAACCACCCATGTTGGTATTAACGTGGGCTTGCGCCGCTTAACTTCAGGGATCGCACGAGAACCGGTGCGTCCAACGCAACTCAGTGATGGCGCTTTAATGGGATGGATGGTGGTACTCTTTGACTTGATGACCGGTAATTGGAACGGGGCGCCGAACAGAAGGGAGCTCCATTTATTATATAAAACTGGTAACACCAATGAAAGCCACTGATTCATTCTGGACTACTATGCCGGTTACTTGCTTGAGTCGCTAACAATGCTGTGGTAAGTTCCCTTTTCTGTCAGCTTTCGACTGACTTCCTTCTGTTTCAGTCTAATCACACTTATTACTAATGTACCTAACCGTTCCTTTAGTGAAAAGAGGAATGGACGTTAATAATATCTGACAGTGTGGTACTGTACTACCAGGGCCCAAGAAGGCGGCCGCCACGGGCGCAACTGGGTTTGGAGCGCAAAATGCTTAAGTTTTTTGTCATTATTGGGTTACGGGCAAGCGAAAGTTAGACACTTGCCACAGGCGCTTCATACCCGCGTTACGGCTCTGTGTAATACTAAGTGTTAGTGGAGTAAGGTCCTTACAAACTATGGTCGACGACTTGCAGACGCCGACCACAGACCCAACTTAACAAAATGTACTTGGCTTTAGGCACAGAGTGCCTTTTCTTTCTAGTACTAATTAGGGTTACGTTGAGTTACTGCCTGATAATGAAGATGAACCAGTAAATAATTATCATTATTTCAATCATTATCATCATCACATCCTTATCCTGCCAATGGCGGGGTCGGATCTGCTGGTCCGAATTCTCCACTCCCGCCTATCCGACACCAAACTGTCATCCACCCCATATTCAATGATGCCCCACTGCATAACCTGATCCCACGTCCGCCTTGGCCTCCCCTGACTCCTGATTCCACCAATTACCTGCTGTCTCATAATGTACCGAATAAGCTCCATTCCCCCTTACCATACATGCCCATACCACCTCAACCCATTTTCTCTCATCTTCTCCGAGAAGTTATCCACCCTCCCCCCCAAGCTACCTCTAACGTACTTGTTGCGGACTCTACAGCACGCGACACCCCACTCATGTAACGGAGCATTCGTATCTCAGCCACATGCATTCTCCTCTCGTGTTTCTTCCTTACTGCCCAACACTCTGAGCCATACAACATTGCGGCCTAACTACAGTTTTTTAAACTTTACCTTTCAGCTTACTTGTGACCTGGCGGTCGCACAACCTCCGCCTGCCTGTCTCTACTTTATCCATCCTGCATTAATTGTAGGGGTAACGTCTGAGTCGATTGTCCCATTGCTCTGGAACACTGATTCTAGATACCGAAACTCCTACACCACTGGTATTGCCTCATTCCACAGCGGACCACACCCTTTTGGTCCTGGCCGCTCCAAATGAAAGCTAAGTATTCGATTTTCCTCACGTTCACCTTCAGCCCTCCCTTCGCCATTGCTGTTGTAATGTCATGTAAGCACTGTTGTGCATCCTCTCGAGACTTCTCAAGCCTTCCTACATTATCAACAAATGCCATGCACTGAGGGGCCCACTCACCTATTCCCGTCAGCAGTCATCCATTACCATGGTGAATAGATACGGGCTGAGAGCAGATCCTTGATGCAGGCCCACCTTCACCTTGAAGCTGTCAGTATTCCCCCATGCCGTCCGTGCTCTAGTGGTAGAAGCGTCATACATATCCAGTACTATGACCAGTAATATCACCTTCATCAACCCCCTTCTTTCTTAAGACGTCCCATACTACATGTCTTGGATCACTATCAAAAGCCTTCTCTAGGTCTAAAAAGATGCTTCTCAACCATCTGTCATAGAATAAAGATGGGTTTCATCATAGACCTGCTGGACATGAACCCAAACTGATTTCCCTGAACACCGGTTCAGTATCTGAGGCAACATTCTATGACCCTCTCCCACAGCTTCATAGAAAGGGTCATTAGCTTAATGCCTTTATAATTTCCACAGTCATGGGCGTCACCCTTGCCCTTGAACAGTGGTACAATCCACCTCTCTCCATGCAGAGGGCATTTGATTACTGCTGGCGTTTTTATTGAAAAGCTTTCCCAGTCATGAAATTCCTTTGGCCCCCAAGCTGCATCAAGCATCAATAGTCCCATTGATGCTTGGGGCTCTTATATGGGCTCTATATTGGGCTCTTCATCTTTTGGAGTGCCCTGACTATTTCTGCCCCACTCACTACGTCTGGTGAGGCTACAGCCACTGGATGGTGGCAGGGGTGCTTTCTATTACCCATTCACTGGCTTCCACATTCAAGAGATTGCAGTAATTTTCCTCCCACCTCTTCATTACCTCTGCTGGCTAGAACACTACGGTTACATTGCCATCCTTGATTGTTATGGCCCTGGTGCCGCCCTTGGTTATTCTACACGGGTCCTGGCCAGTCGAAAGACTTCCCTCTCACCCTCCTTTGTCCTTAAGCTATCATACAGAGCCTCATACTTTCGGTGCTTGACCTGGGCAATAGTCCTCCCAGCATTTTTCTATGCCTGAATATAATCGGATTTTGAACCCTGATCCCCCATTTCCTGCCACCTATGGAATGCCGCTTTCTTCAGGCAGATGACAGCTTCCACCTCCTCATTCCACCACCATGTCTGCCTATCCTTAAAAAAAGAGCCTCCTACTCTAGCTTTGTCAATCATTGCCTTTCCACATTGTCTAATCTTCCTGGCTACCCTGCTGACCCATCCCAATCCCAGTCAACCTGGCAGAGAATCTCTTGCCTAAATTCATGTGTGATTCCTAGTTGCATCTCCCACGAGTACTTCCATCATCATCAACTTACGCCCACTTTCTTTCTGGAAATCCTCATTGGTAGCACCAAGAAATCACGGATCTCGGGTCTATGCTGACACTTAGCTATAAAAAGTCAATTTGGGACCTCCGCAGTGGCGAGTTTCCCTCTTCTGGAACTACGTGTTGGCCAATGCAAGGTCATGTGCTTGAGCCGTGTCAAGGAGTTTTTGTCCCTCTGCCGTCAGTTGACCATCCCCATCCCCCATGGGCGCCCATTGATTGACTGTGATTAACTTACCATGGCTGAAGAACTTCGATAAAATACCGAAAGTGAAATAAGATGCAATATTGTTAGAGAATGATGCACTGCCATGTTGGTGTACTGTGTTCTTGGTCCGGGCTACTGCCGTTTTTATATTTTTTCTGTGCTTTGTTTCCCATTGATACCACCTGTAGAACACTATTTTGAAAATTTTTCTTTATCCGTAATTCACAACCTAAAAGCTATTCCGTGTTAAACGAACCATAAAAATATGATAACTTTCAGTTGCAGCAAATTACTTCTATATTTCCGATATTTCATTACCAACTATTCTCAATCAATTGTCATTTAAGGTTCTGCATTTAATAGCAGTGCAATATACTGCATTTATGAGTAAAATGTATCTTTTTTACAGAAACAGCAGATCGATGAAGAAAAATGTTTGCTGGTTTGGACTAGTTTAACGTACACAGGTGCAAATTACAATATTTAAGGTGGGTAACTGGTTAGTGTGCTTGACCACGTTCGTTCCACGTTTGCAGGATCAATCCTGGTGCGCCTTAGGGGTGAGACGTTTGTTTATACTAGGGATTTTTTTAAGCACAAATACATTCGAGATGCATATACAAATGAAACGGCGAGAAACAAAATGCTCGGTGAGGATAATATGTGGAACTTTCTGCAAGAAGGTGCCATTATAGAGGGGAGGCAATATCTGGTAGAATAGATGCTATGCTTCAGGTTTCTTGGGGTTTTCAATGGGTTAGAATAGATATTAGGAATGAGAGTCATTCTCTCCACTGCAAATATGGCCTATGAGGGCTACTTGCAGTGTATTCAATTAGAATTAGAAATTAGAAACGTCAATAATGTAGCTTAGGGGAACTTACAGTGCAGGAGGGTCAGATCTCCAGTATCGCTGTATCCGTAATGCCATGATGGTGGAGACCTGTGGGGTAGACCAAAATCCTCTCACCAGTATTCCAGCGGGTTCCAGACCCCTGACTGGGGTGTCCGTCTTACCAATTCAGGAAGCCAAACTTAGGTTGTGTGAGGTGGACGGGGGCGTAATGGGAGATAGGCGAAAGTGGAGGACCAGAACCTGCAATCTGCCTGTCACAGGCAGCGTAAGAGTAAGGTGATTATGGCCATCATTATAGTTTCGTTTTTTTCATATGGCTAGAGCTAGGCTAACTGATGCTTTGGTGAGATTACTTGGAGGCGCCTTCACGGCCCCTACCGAGCTAGTGCCCCGTCACCCTGCGCCTTATTTGACCCTGTGGAAAGGGTATTGTCATACCTTGTTCGTCCATATTCTTTGTGTAGTTGTACTAGGGTGATCACACTTGCGTTTACTAGTATCGAGTCCAGTCCCCTTTAGATGAAGAAGCTATAGTTACCTGCCCCAATTTGAGACATAAATTGTGGCATGTAAAGTTATACAAGTTTAATTAAATTTTTAATTTACCACTGTAATATCTTCGTTTTGAAACACAGAGAGCGGTTTATTACGTTGGACAAACGAGTTCTAGTTTGATCACTGAAATTAAGCAGCGCAACCCAGCTAGCACAGAAAACTTCGGAAAACTGGGTACCACTAATACCCAAAAATCGTCGCATTAGTGTAGTGCAGCGGTGGCGAACCGTTTTTGAAGACCGGTGACAATAACACAAAAAAAGCAAAAAGTTGCCTGCGAGTCACGCGCAAGCACTATCTAATTTTATGAATAAAAATAAATTACACAGGTCGGCGATGAAAAAATTGTCTGCAAAACAATGATTGTTTTTTTACAGTTTTATGGATCCTGATTACTGGAAAAATAATAAAAATAGTCTATCACGTACAGTTTAATCAAAAATTCAATTTTCAGAAATTTAGTATATCTATCACCTAGCAAATATTATTTGCTTGAACCTATTAATGTTAGATTAAGATTTGGTCTGTATAAATACAATCAAAGAAATAGTATGCTATTATTTATGGTGGACTGTTGTCTAAATGTCCCTTGGACAGAAATAGGTGGCTGAAGGATGATAGGGTTGTTGGCCATTCATTAAGGAATGGGGCAGTAGCAGATCCAGCAGCAGAAGAAGGGGGAGCACTTCATAACAGTTCACCCCAAATACAGTATTTTTAAATATGCAGAATCCCTTACTATAAATCTAGCTAGCAATTACAATAGGTCATCTCCTGCACCTTACACAATGCCCTATCGTCAATGGTTTAGCCAACTACAGATTTGATTGCAACTGTTGGACTTGCAGTATAGAAATGTGGACATCAAAGTAAAAGTGCCTCATCAGTTGTGTCCCATTGAGACGCTGAGGGGTAGCAATCCTTGCATTGCTCCCCCTCTGGATCCGTCCCTGGAAAGGGGCATTTGTCACTGATTAGGCAGCTGGTTTTGGCGATCAGACAAAACACTATTGCACTGGTTGGTGGAGGTTGAATGTAATGAAATGGTAGTGTGTGGGGAGGATGGGGACCTGGTGGGAGATATTTGGGAGTGGAGGGATGGACCTCTCAGACATGACCCAGCGAGAGGCAGGGAAAGGGTATGATTATGAATGGATGTATGTGGTATGGTCATGGGATGTAAAGAGGAAAGAGGAAGCATGGGGGAGAACCAAAATGCACTTGGGATTAGTTTGGAGGTAGGCAGCTGTGGTAAGCTAGACCCAATGATGGATCCAGGAGTGGATCAGGGGGAAGCACTCCAAATATTTTTAAATATTCAGAATCCTATGTTATAAATCTAGTAAGCAATTACAATAGGTGCTCTACTGCCTCTCAGGTAGTGTCCTCTCTTCAGTGGTTTGGCCAACTGTGGATTGCACTGCAACTGTTGACCTGACAGTATAGAAATGGGGATAGCAGTGAGAAAATGCCTCATCAGATGCAAATGTGAATCATGCATTAGTTGAAATATGCACCCCACTGGGGCACAGAGTGTGGAGAAATCGCTGCATTGCTCCCTCTCCTGGATCTGCCACTGTCTGGAACCCAGTGACCCACCCCTGCCACAGGCAGTATAAGGATATGATGATGAAGAATAAGAGATTACTGTTGTGTGGGACAGCAAATGCATGAAACAGGTGTCTTGGAATGTTTGACACAATGGATTTTTGCACTGATTTTGAATAGAAAGGCTAGATGCACAAAAGTTTGACTACCTATGGTTGAAAGATTATAGTAGAACAATAGGTAAAGATCATCTATGGGCCATCATGCATTAAGAAATATGATAGCTTCAGAAATACCTGCATGTCAAAACATGTGTTTGGCACGATTCCATTTAATTCAGTATGGGTATCCTGGTTAGTGAACCATGGGGAACGTTCTGGGTATTGGTATAAGGGTTAAAAAGAGATGATCTCAAGCAATTCCACAAGAGGAAAATTAAATCATTATGTATTCAGTCATTACTAGACCGATAATATAAATGTAAAGTATGTATTTGTGGAGTGGTAAAATGGAAATTGAAACATGAAAATGCTGCAATTTCCCTTATTTCTCCCAAACTATGAAAATGTTTTTAGAGAAAACCTTACGTGATAGCAAAAAGAATCAATTGCGTTTTTAGAATCGGCACATCTAATAATATAAAAATCAGTTATCAAACGTAAAAAAATTTTAAAAAGTATTTTTTCGCAGACCTGTGTTATTATTAATAATGAATAAAGTGTATTAAAGTAGAAAATAGAGAACATCCTCATCATCATCTTATCCCGCCTGTGGTAGGGTCGGGTCTGCGGGTTCTAGCCCTCCATTCCCGCCTACCTCCCATCAGGTCTCTGTCCACACTACCATATCTTTACGGACAACCTGCTTCCACGTCCCGCACATCAGTGTGAAATTTGCTGTTGTTTATGAGACGATAAACTAGACATGATTCACACTCGGGTCACTTAAAATTGCACGGTTGGTCACTCCATGGCCCGCAGGATACAGATTTGCCAACACTGGTCTATGCAGTTTCTGCATTGGAACTATGCAGTAGACGGGGCTCTAATGACCTTGTAATTCAGCGATTCTCAACCTTTTTTTCGCCACGGTACACTTTTACTAATTTCAAAATTTGGCGGCACACTAACAACGACACATTTCGGGGCACACAAAC